>JAYJLV010019426.1:0-32694 GCA_036873485.1 Torymus texanus | reverse complement strand
CATTATGATAGAGCTAAAAATATAAAACAGCCATTGAAGGCTGCTCCTCGCCCCTCGTTTACGAACGATCTGTTCGTAGTAGTTTGGCGGCATAGATAAAGCAATATAATATTTTATTTTTAATCTTTGACATGCAAAAATGAAGGATGGAGTTCCAACAAGAAGATAACTCAACGCCGAAGCTTCACGGATTTTCGTGCGTTTCGTAACAATCGCACGCTTGCATACCATTGCAATCACTTAAAACTATTGTTCATCGATCGAGGCCTACCGCATTACTTGTTCCTGTCTCCGAGTATTATAAGATTACGTTATCGATCAAGAACAACGGATATTATGTCAAACGTTATACGAGTATGAAAAATATTCGTACTTGGATGAAATTTTATGTCGCAGGACTAACCACGATATTTCGCCACTGTGAACGCACTCTAAAGCATTTTTGAGATTTCAGTATACATTATAACTCATTTTCGCCAACTATTAACAATTCGATCGATAATGTTGTTATTCGAAATAATAAAAGCAGATCTTAAACATTCCACTATATATACCTTAACAAAGCAATCTTTAAAAAACTTCTTACTAGCATTAACGAGCATAAAAAGAAACTTTGCGATCGTTAGAATATCATCTATTTTCTCATTTACTCGTCATCACTCCTCACGCGCGCCCGAACTGACACAGGTTATTATATACACCAAAAATAACGGAAAACAAAGGGGGCCAACTACCTCATTCTCTCCCTCCCGTTATACTTTGTTGATCTCACGTCTCTGTATATATACACTTTTATAAGTATTCCTTGTCCGAAAAACGTACACCAAGGTCCGCACGCACTCTCTCGTGCGCCTAAAACGAAAGTTCGTCGCCGCGAGTCAGCGAGCGAAACAGCGTGCGTAAGTTAGTACATATATATACACACACACACACGCGTATAATACATAAAGGCCAAGTAACTCTCTTGTACTTATATACCTATATATACTATAGCTAAGTTTACTGTAGCTCCGCTTTGCTCTTTCTTTCTCTCTCTCTCTCTCGCTCGTCGCGTCCAGTCACGCACTGGCACTGCCATCCCGTGTTGCGCGTTATATATACTTATACACCCACACCAGCTCATACAGCAAACGCGCATATATACACGCTAGCGCAGAAAGCAGCAGCAGCAGCAGCAGAAAGGCTATAACGCGCGCTACAGTTTCTGATGTGCGCGCGGCGCACGCAACGCAGCAGCAGCATCAGTATTGCAGTGTCGTCGACGACGACAACGACGTAGACGTAGACGTTCGCGACACAGTGATTGAGGTTATAGCTTATAGAAAAAATTTAATATATATATATATATATATATGTATATATATGTATATATCTATAGAGTGCGGAGTGAGTCGTCGTAGGTTGAGAGGTGGTAGATAAGTGTGTGTGTGTGTGTGTGTATATGCAGGTAGAGAAGAGCGAGAAAGATTGGGAAGCTCGCTTGTGGGTTGTGGCTGTGGCAGTGTGGCACGCGCCCTTCGCGTCTGTGTGCGTATTATGCCTAGTGTCGCAATGACGGGCTAGTAGTGCGTCAACCGAGAGAGAGAGAAAGACAGACGAACGGAGCACGTCTCTCGTCGTAAATATATTTCCACGCGTAGACGTTATATAGTGCATCTTTCGCTCTAATCGCGCGTGTGCTGTGCTCCCCGTTGACAGATCCATCCAAGAAGAGAGTTTATATATCTATATATACAGCGCGTGAGAGGGAGGGAGATAGAGTGAGTGTGTGACATGTATCTAGATGGATTTATCTCGCTACGGCGAAGATAGTACGTCGGCGCCCTGACGCGATTATCGTCAGCACCGTCATCGTCGCCTACCCCTGCCGTCGTGGAGAGGAGGTGGCGGAGGAGGAAGAGGAGGAGGAGCAGTAGCAGCAGCGACAACGACAGCTGCGGCAGCAGCACCAGCAGCGCTCGCCTCAACTCTGCAGCAAGTCGTCGCGGTCCGTGCTCCCGTCGTCTTCGTCTCGGCGAGGTAGCGGATCACGATAACAGCGGCATTGCTATTGCCGAGGGCGAGGCGTACAGCAGTAGCAGTAACAGCGGCGGCGGCGGCGGCGGCGGTGACGACGACGACCATAACACGATGATGATCGGTAACGATAGCGACCTCGACCCGGAGTTCGTCTGCTGTCTGAGGACTATTGTCGAGAGCAGCGATCCCGAGAAGGTCAGTCGAGCATGGAACAATCTCGAGGAGATGGAGAATGCAGAGTGCGGGGGAAAAAACTCCCTGTACGACTGCGAAAGGAATTACGACAAGTTCCTCAGGTCGATACTCACGGAGATGCGTGTGAGGAACGTGAGGGAGATATCGAAGTTGCTAAGCTGGTTCTCCAAGTTTCCCTTTCCTACTTCCAGTTCGAATCCCATCTCGGATGACATAGCTCAATTCCTCAATGATTCGGCTGAAGCTTTCAAGGTGAGTTTTGAGGTTGAAACGCTGAGTCGAGCATAGTTAATGGTTATGATATACTTTAAAAAATTAAATAATTTTTAGATAAATTGTTATTTTTCTATAATAAGACTTAACTGTGCATTATCGTTCTGCTTTTGTTCAACAAATTTTTGAAGATTTATAAAAACATGTTTTACTAGGAATAAAATCAAATACTAAGTTATTTTGCAGTATTAAATCATTTAAAGGTATAAATAGATTTTAACTAACCTTAATGAGATTGTTGTCATTGTGTTTACAATGAATAGTTGAAAAGCAAAATATACTAATATTATTTTCATATCAAAACTTTTTTTGATTTCTTATGCTAACTTGTTGACTATTACTAATATCTAATAAAGAATGATACTAATCTTGAATATTTTAATTATATTTAAGGTGGATCCATGTTTAGCTGATATCATTCGGGCAATAGACGACAATCATGAAATATATCTGCCAACACACAATAATCACCTAAACTTGTGTAAGGCTATTGTTGAAGTCTTGTCTTATATGCATATGCCCGAGAAGAAAATAGAAGCGTATAATGAAGGCCTCGTAAAAATAAGGGATTTCTTGAAAAAGATTTGTAAATTTGAAAGTCAAGTAAATATGTCACTTCACTGCTTCCTCAAAGTATGTCAAATTCTGCTAAAAGGCAACAGGAGTGAAAAACCCAGTTCTGCTTTAGTTATTGTTTTACAAATAGTTGATGAGGATGTATGGATACAATACATGAATTTAGCTGTTAAAGGAATTTATCAAAATTTTATAGATGACCGAAGCATTGTGGAAATGTTGAGCTTAATTTGTCATTGGCTTTATCAACCTCCTTACACACATACTGGATTTCTAAGTATGTGGATAACTTTATTTATAAAAGGTTTAGAATCTATGAATAAACCAGCAGTAGTAAGAGATGTGGCTGAAGCTGTCTTGCCTTCGATTTTCCAGAAATGTCTTGAAATAGAGAAGTTTTACTCAATTCCTAGTAGCTATAATATTGTTTTATATTTATTAACAAAAGTGGGATCATTGGAATTATTTCATACAATGATAGATAAGATTATGGAATTTCTCATAAATTTTGAAAGAGACAGTAATTATCAGAATAGACAGGAAATAGTGGAAACTATCAGAAAAACTGTACGGGACCTCAGGGATCGATTTGAACAGCATCTTAAAGATCCATGTGAGAAGTGTGATAGTTTATTGCCTCTAATACAGGGAGGTTATTGTTCACACATCTCAGAAGAAAATGAAGAAATGGAAGTTTCTTATCCTAGCACAAGTACTGGCCAGGGTAGATGTGAGGGTGTCAAAGTTGGTCTTACAAATCTTGGTAATACCTGTTACATGAACAGTGTTTTACAAGCACTTGCAATGACTAGACAGTTCTGTCACGAAGTGTTACTCTACAAAACTAGTGACTTGGCCGATCAAACAGTTTTAAAAAACCTGCAGAATTTATTTGCAAAATTAAAATATTGTAACAGAACTACACTTTCACCCATTGAAATTTTTCATGCTTCTAGACCATCTTATTTCCTACCTGGACAGCAACAAGATAGCTCTGAATTTTTATGGTTTGTTTAAAACCTTTTTCACCTTTAAGATTTTTGATAATTAATTTTATAATCAATGTATATTGCTTTTAATTTAAAAGTAAATTCAATTTATATATATATATATATAAATTTTTAAATACAAAAAATCACTTCTCTTTAGATCTCCCATTTCAATTATTTGTTTAAAATTTTAATGATTGCATATTCTTCATTATTATATGTCTGAAATGTTGTGCTATTATACGTAAATTCTAAAAATCATTTATTTTTCAGTCATTTGCTGGATGTTTTGTATGAACAACAGAAATCTATACTTAGTAATAGCGACCAAAGTATTAAGAAATCAAAAGTGGAGGATAAAGAGATGGCTGATATAGAGGAAGTCACTGGAGCATCAAATTCACCTTTGAACGATGATGGCGCGGCGCCAAATATTGCTCGATGGACCACGGAAGAGAATTTAAGTGAAGGTGCTTCTTTGCAAAGGAAAACACAATCCTTAGCAGATTTCACTCAAGGTTAAAAGTCTTTGTAAAATCAAGTTAGCATATAGTCAAGTACCATGCAGTAGAATCGAGTTATATTTAATAATTCGTAAAAAAGAATAAAAAATGCAAGGATAAAAACAACTTCAGCAAAGGTTCATTGAAAAATCGCGAAATTCGATTGTACTATTTTCGATTCAATTCTTTATCTTGCAGCAACATTAAAACAATCTATATGCTGACTCATTTTCCAAAAATAAATCTAGCCGTACGCATGAATTGAAGCCACTAACGCAAAAACGCGCCTCTCTCCCCCGTTGTATTTTGCAGGCGAGGAGCTGGCACAGACGCAAAATGGCCTGTCGGACTCGCACTCTGACTCGACCGACAGTGGCATCCAGTCCGTCGGTGGGGAGGATTCGAGCTCATCATCGGCGACGTCCAGTGGTGCTGCCTCCCCCTCAGATGCGTGCTCTTACCTTGTGCACCGAGTCTTTGGGGGCGAGCTCAAGGTCATCTATCAATGCGTGCAGTGCGGCAACGAGAGTCACAACACAGACAAGTTCAGGGACTTGCAGTTGTGCTTCCTTGAGGCACTCGAGCCTTCGGATCCAATAAAAGTGCAGGATCTCATCAACGCGAATTACTTTCAGCCGGAGAAGCTGACCGGCGATAATATGTACAAATGCGAAAAGTGCGCTAAATTGTGCGAAGCTCAGAGGATTATTAAAATCCTGCAGGCTCCAGCGCACTTGATTTTGACACTTAAGCACTTTAGGTATGCATCATTTTCTTATTTATTACATTACTTTAGTAACTCCAAAGCATGATGCTCAAACAAAATTTCTTACTTTGTGGTAATTGTAAACTTGTCTTCGGAGCATTAGCACTATATCTAATATTAATGTTTATTTTTTGCGCAGGTATAATATGGAAAATGGACTGCGAACGAAGTTACGTAGCAGGGTCATTTACGATCATACAATTCAGCTGCCCGTCTTTGACCATGCGAACGAGACGTATGATCTGTATGCAGCGGTCGTTCACTCTGGCTACAGCCTGGATTACGGACACTACTTAACGTATGCGTGTGACGCTCAAAATCGGTGGTACAAGTTCAACGACAGTTACGTTTCGGAATCGACACTTGATGACTTCAAGCGCCTCGAGCCGCCCGACACGCCTTACATACTCTTTTACAAGAAGCGCACGGAGTTGGCAGACGAGGAAGACAAACCCGACTTCTCACTGCTCAGCAAAGAGCTTCAGGATTACATTGAGGAAGAGAAGCGTAATTATCAGCTCGAGAGTAAAAAGCAGCGACCGGCGATAGCAGGGTCGGTCTCGAGGTTCAATACAAATCGCTCGTGGGACCAGGACGACGACGACGATGACAGCGGTGGCGGGGGCCGCCGTCGTGGCCCGACTCGCAATTGCTCTGATCATGTGGATATTCCTACCAAAACGTGTCTGTTCTGAGGAAAATACATTGTCGCTCCAGAGCAATATGAGAAGCAAATAGAAAAGCTGAAATCGTGGTTGAGGATCGACGAGGTCTCGCTATGCGAGAAGAGATAGGATTTGGCCGCGTGCCGATTTTTCGAAACTGTATTTTAAACTGTGTAATCGTATATAAAACGCTCAAAATTTATTTACAAAATCTGTTCTTTTTCTTATAAAAAATTCTTCTAGTTAACGTTGTAACGCTCTGTTACACCCGTAAATCCATTTTCGTTTGATATTAAGTCGTTAAGAACAGAAGTCTTTAAACATTTTTCCATCTATTTAATGAGCCCATGTTATTTCGACATATATCTTAAGGAATATGAAATGTCGGCAATTAATTGTACGATTGCATTTGTATGACTAAAAAGTGAGCTTTCTTTGTATTTCTCAACGTAGCTAATGTTTATTATTTCTTCATCATCATATTTATTTGATTTAACAATAGTTTTCCTAGTAATAATAATAGAAATTTCACGTAGATAGTTCGCTTCTTTTTAATAACTAAAGTACGACATACTTCTAATGCGACTGAAATTTTAATTTTTATAGTACTAAATATGTTTTATTTCCATAAATCATTACTATTTACGTGTATTTGAAAATATCTTTATAAAATAATAATATAAATTAAAAAAAAATTGTTATATATGAACTGTTTAATCAACAGTTTTCAGCATAATGGTACCGTAATTTATAAATGTCAAAATTCTATTCTACATAATAAATACATTTTATAAAAGTTGTAGTACTTGTATTTAGATACTTATTTATGCACTGCCAATTTTTTACTATATATTGACAAAAAATTAAAATCATATAAAATTAGTTCTTAAATATTCATGTATATTTTTACATTTCTAAATTTTGTATTAAGAGCCTCGTTGATTCATTACCACGATTCCACTTAAGCAACTAATATCAGATTGTCTGACGAAATGTTCTAAAGGTATTTTTTGCTGAGGTATTGACTTATTTTATTCAAAGAAGGGACGGCCATGATTAATGTTTGTTAAAATCCATCTTTTTTACATAAATAAAATTAATATGATTACGATGTGATCTGTCGCCGTCATGTAAGCATGTAATTATAAAAGCTAGTAGTTTCGAATTTAGACTTTAACAATGTTGTAGCAGCGATGAATAAAGAAGAAAAATCATTCGTTAACATAAAGATGTTTTGCACATCATTTTGTGAATTCTTTAACCTTAATAATAACAATTTATGAGGTGTATTAGATATAAAATACAATTTTTTCGAAAACATTGACTGAAAAAATGTAAATTTTGGTTAAACAAAATATGAAAATGAATACAGTGAGTATTCATAAATTTTGTACAACGTATTCACGAAGGAAACATTATTAGACAATTGACTGTGTCATTCATTGAGTTTTAGCCGTTAAACTTTGAAATTATTTAATATGGTATTAATATTCATTACGTACTTATTGGAATTTAGAGTGTGCTATTTTACTAAAACTTTGCGTAAAATGTAATAAGATGTACATTTCTTAGTCAATTTATCTACGTTCGTCTAGTGTTGCTTCTAATTACTGAAATTATAAAGTGAATATACCTTAAGCAATACCTGAAGAGATACAAATGTAAAAAGTTTATTTTATTTTCATTCTACTTCAAAAACTTGATAAATAGACTAAAAAATGTACAGTTTATGAAATGTTGCATTAAAATCTTATTTAATTATGACTCAAATATTCTTATATTGTTTTCGATTATATATTCTTAAATTATTTTGACATTTTATAATTATAACTATCTAAATTGAATAGGAGATGCAAAAAATATAATTCGCTACAGCATTCGTCATTGTCTCTGTATATATATACACTCGTAATTTGTAAGTGATTTCTTCGTTCTTTGTAACGAAAAAGAAAAAGATAATTTAAGAATCAATCCATGCTAAAGTTTGAACAAGAAACTTTCTCTTTTTCTCTTCCTAATGAGTTTCAATTTACACAGACAAGTATGTAAATAGTTGTATTTAAGAACAAAAAATGAAAAGATATAACTCAATTAATAATAAACGTAAATGAAATTTAAAACACGCGTTGAAGGTCTGTGATAAATTTATATGAAAACCATATATCTTTTTCTATTTACAGGTTCTTCGATATTATTTTCATTTATAATGTTGAATATATGTGTATAACTATTTCATTTCCATATTTTCTTCTATGTTTAACTGTACAAGAAAGAAAATGTATGTCGTGGAAATTATCAATTATTTTTGGAAAATAGATGAAGAATCCTATGTGTTGAATTCATTTAAAAGACAGTATTAATTCTCAGTAGTGGCCAGTATTTAATTTTTATCTGACGTTCTTTTTTTGTTTCATGTTCCTATAGAAAATTAAATTTTCAGCTAATGCTGATTGAGAAAATTTATATAAATTTATAAAATAACTTCTCCATAAGTTTTATAGTAAAATGAAGAAAAAAGAAATGTTGATAACGATTTTTCATCATTAATCTTAATTTGTTTTGAATGATTTTTTAAAATCTTTATCAATCAATTACATCTACTAATAATACCGTTAACTAGTTACACATGATTTAATATTTTAGATATTATCGTACAATTGAACAATAATCGTAAATAAAAATTATTGATTACGTGTTTAATATAGGATTTAACTATTATAAGAATTGTATTTCATACTGTGAAATAAAAATAATATTATAAAAGGAATACATTTTTATTAATGTATGCGTGTTAAATCACAAATTAGATACTTCGAAAATTTTCAATAAGTATTAAGTTTTCATTTGTACAAGGAATGAAAGAAAAGTAGAAATATCTAAACATAATTTTTAGTAGAAACATTTTGTTTTTCGGATGAAAAACTGTCCCATTATTTTTGGAACTTTATTATAGTAATATTTAAATTTTCCAGAGTCAATACTATAACATACAATCCAATTCTATATACATTTCAATATTCAAGTCTTTTTCTGTTGCCGGATTTTAATTTTCAATAAGTTCCTTTTGAAAGTATCATTTCTCTATTCCACATATATATATAATTCATATTTTATGTCTATACTCTGCTCATAGCTTACTTTATAACCTTACGTTGAATGTCATTACCATACAAAAAAAAAACTATCACCAAATATAAAGAAAATAATTTTCGCTTTTTGCAAATAAACAATATTTATACATTAATCGGAGCCCCTTCCTACAAACAAAACTTTCTCCAAAAAGCTCGGAAAATCAGCTCACTGCGAGCGCGTGAGTTGAATCGAAATGAATCGCGCGCCTGGGATTCATTGCATAATCTTGACTGCGAGATAGCGGAAACCGGGAGAGTCTGCGATGAACGACGGACTGGACTTTTATTCCGAACTGTATATGTATATGTGTATATGTACGTATGCTTGTATGTATATATGTATATATACGTGTATCTATTGGTATCCGTTACGATGCCAAAATTGTATGGAGAGGAACTGACGGAGTTTTTAGGTGTACCATCGAAAATTTTATACAAGCAAGGAAATACCGTTTTCGGTTGTCATCGTCGTAAATTTTCCTTTGCGTTTTATCGTTCAGTCGGGGCTAGAACTGGGGTGATTTTTATTTACTAAAGTATCTGGGGTTCCAGTGATTTCTCGCATGCCGTTTTTATTTTCGGAAATATTTTATATAAATATTCCGTAGTTTGCCATCGTAAAATTTCGTTTTTAGAATACTTGAGATAAATGTATTTATTATTTATTAGCATTACCATAATAAATGGATATGTTTAATTACTTATAGTAACATTATAGTTAATGATCACTTTTATATATAGTCGAGAGGATGTTAAAAGTTGCTTCAGAACTGGTACTGATCAAGCTTCCAGAGATCGAAATATATAATTCTGAATTTTTTATTATTTTTCTATTTGAAAAGTATATTCAAATATAACTTTTACTCGATGTGTTAGAACATTAGATTAAATTCAAAATGCTTAAGTATAATTTATAGTCACATTTATATAATTTTACTATTTCACTTTTGAGACTTTAATTTAAAGTTTGTTGTACAATATTATATATACATATAAATTGTATATGATAAAATAATTAGATTCTTAAATATAGACCAACATAGTTAGTTTGCCAAATAATATGCATGATCAAACGTATTAGTTTAAAAATTTCTAGGCAAAAGTGAGGTCCAATTTTATCTAGAAATCTGAATTCTATATAAGCTACGCGAAAGTGTGACGAAGAATAAAATTTTTATAACAAAATTCGACGTGAATAATGTATGAACTCGTTTTGTAAAAAAGCACACGCCCGAGCATAGAAATTTGAAGAAAATTTTATAGTATCATCATCTGGCTTTCAATAAAGTTTTTTTTTTCCTTTTTCTTTTAAAGGGAAAAATCATTCTTATACGCTCTTCAAGGATTTTGACTTTAAGATTGCACACGTGTAAAGTTATCTCTTCCGTGAAAAAGGTCTTTCGATAATATCCTCTTAAAGTATATTGCCATAGTGAACATCAAAGAGAAAATTTCGAACTTGATGATCTGCAAAAATAACAACCATGTTATATAGATAAATACCTTTAAAATACTTTTAAAATAAACTTCAATTGCACCATTTCATTCGGGACAATATAGTTGGATTATTCCAAACTTTATATTTTTCAAGCTATATATAATCAAATCTCTTATATCATTTCGTGATAATTTATATAAATTTTTAATTAACGATAAAAACGTGGACAAGTGAACGAATTGCACACTAAATGATCATTAAGTTAAGTTTATTATCTCATAATTATCAAATGTAACGCACCTTAGATATTGACAAAATTCGAACGATCATTAATAAGATTCGAAATTGCTCTCCCTTCATTATTCGTATAATAAAACTATTCCCCCTTCCCCGAAAAATCCGAGAAGTCCATTTAAAAATAAAATGAGACTTTATAACTGCAATCAATTCGCACCGACAATATTAATTGCTCCCAAGTCGTCATTACAAAGGATCACTTGCAGAGAAGAAAGCGTAGTCCTCAAGCTCCCAAAATACGACGTACACTTCATAAACAATTGCCGCCGCAGAACCTCTCGACCCTTAATTGCTTTTTTCTGCGTCTGCATTCTACAATAAAGCGTATAACGTGCGCACGGTCCTATCTCCCGCCCCATATTTCAAGATTCTCATTCCTGCGCCTGTCTAGCCACGCTCCTCTTTACCGTCCCTTTTTTTCCGCGTCCTCGGGTAATTTCTTAGGTACACGTATATACACACACACACACATCACACACATATATACACACTTATACTCTTTCGCACTTGTCGTCGTCGGCTACGCTACTGCTCCATTCGCGTGAGCGTGCGCTCGCTTGGTGTGTGGCGTGTGTGTGTGTGTGTGTGTGTGTGTGTGTGTGTATATATATATATATATATATATATGGAGTGAGACGCGGCCGCTTGGGCACATGTATCCGACAGTTATGCGATATCGTGCTATATAGTATATAGTGTTATGGGAATTTTGCGGGTATTTTATGGAAATGTATCGACTGATTGTTTGGCGGCCGTAAGCTTTTGAGGTTTATACGTGATAAAAGAATATGGGGATGAAATTGTGAAAGTGATGTGAGTATACTATGCGGGAATTCGAGGGTGCGGCTAATGATAGAGAAACGTAATTTTGGATAGTGAGGGAGACAAAGAAAAAATTCAATTGCGTATGGATGAAATAATAATATATGCGATTTTTAGTATATGTATATGTTTGGATGAGACAGTTTTTTCTTATGAATTATAGATTATTATACATTAAATGTTGTGTTGAAATAATTATATAAAGCATTATTAATAATAATATAAATGGTTTTTTGTTTCGTTTAATTAGTATATACAGGCATTATATTGTAGATGTAAAATTTTCTAAAGGTATAGAGGAGAACCATCTAAAAACGGCTACTGCTCAGTTGTAGAATTTTATTATATGCAGTAAGAAAAAAATATAATAGTTATAATCTTATATATCGATCGCCGAGACTAATATAATAATTCCAACGCAATTTTAATAACACTATAAATTTAACTGTTCATAGATAATTGTTAATTATAATTTGTAGCAGATAAACAGATAGATATACGATCGAGTCATTTCGTACCTTGCAAGGTTCCGTGGCTCACGATGTTCGCTCTGACTCCTCGTATCCGCACTGCGTGGTCAACCCCCGGTGTTCCCCTCTGAACTGCCCCGACTCCACTCACCTGGTGATAACACACACCACTTCCTACTGCATATAAGCTAATATATGTTCGTATGGTTGTTACGTGTCACCACGATAATCCCAATTATGTCTCGGGGAAGGAAATGGCGAGGTCAATCGAAGTGAAGAGAAGAATGGGGACTCATTCCAGTGCCGCGGCATATTTATTTACATATCGTCATACTACCCTCTTACCATGATAATTGAAACATTATGCTCGGTACGTAAGCAAATATGACCATAGTCCGATACATATAAACTCGATCGTTACACAGTATAGCGGTTGCTCATATCAGAGTTTCTTGTTACCGCAGTTCTATATAGATGAGATTATATGAGATTATATATTACAGTTTTTATCAATAGACTCCGGAAACCATTACATTTAATATCAATTTTCAAAATAAATTAGAGCCAAATAAACTTTTTAACGGTTTACGTGACTGACACGTGAGTAATTTTTTCTGACTCTGATACTTTAAATACAATTAATTATAACAATTATAAGTCAATGTTTTTTTAATTATTTTTTATTCATAAAATGAGAATCTGCTGTTTTTTGCATGATACTGATCATACACTATATTGGTGCCAGCTATACTATTTCTGTTTTCATTTTATTTGTAGTATTTGTGGTATATTTACTAGTAAGACTAGTATAAAATATCTTGTTTAAAAATTTTCTGTACCTTAAAACTTTTTAATTTTACAAATAACTTTACAAATTATTATTATTGAAAAAAAAACTATTAACATGAATTTTGGTCCATAATATCAAAAGTTATGACCAAAATAGTTACGGAAACGAGAGCTAGAAAAGTTTTCTCTATACTTCAAAATTAAATTAATTTGATCAGTTAAACGTAATTAATTTGAATTTAATACAAAATGAATACAACAAAAAAATTTCAGTAATACAATCTTAGTAAATTATAATCTAGATGCAAGTAAAATACAGCGAATAATTATTGAAATGCATGTAATAGATCGTAAACTAGTTTAATGCAGCAACAACGTCTACTACCACTCAATCCTCAAAATTTCCGCCACTAAACTCGGCTCTAAACTCTCCCAAAAGCCTCTATAATATACCATCGTATTTCACGCGTAACGCGACTTCCATCCACAATTGTTCACAGCCCAATATAACATCCAACCACTGTATCCACCGTTTGTGCATAGTTGAAATCGCCCTTTACGCATCGACACCTTCTCGCAAATCCGATCTCTGTATACATATATATGCATCGAAACAGCACTACTGCTTCGAGTAACACACAGTTCGGATATATACACACGCTCTACTCAGGATTTGCTATCGTATCGTCAAAGTGAACGTGGATGCGAAATCTCAGTAATTCTAGTTTCGTCTGTACACATACATATATATAGAGAAGTATATAGGTATATACGACCAAACTAACCGCCGAAATTCAGGAACATATACTCGTGAGTTGTGGTACTTACTTGGAAGCGTACAACGTTGCCGCCAACTCGTTACGCTGTTTGTTTTTCCTGATTCTGCTAGTGGGTATATATATAGGCGCTCGAATAAGTTTCGTTGCGAAAAGTTTTACGAGCGCCTGCGTGCGAGGTTTCGTGGCGGTTTTCGATACTTCTAGGAAAGGTGCGGAAAGTTCGGTTGTATGTACGATGTGGACGCAAAGGTGTGGTATATAGGTTTCATTGAGGATTGGTAAATTAATCGAACGCTGATGGGTATAAGAAAGTCCTTTACGAGTTTGATCGAGTCTGAGAGTATAGAAGTGTAAGTACGTTGTCGATAGTTCGTAAAATTGTTTTCTTTTTCGCGACTGATATAGTTTCTGGTTTGGAATTCTTTATTAAAACTTACTGGAAATTGTGATATTACGTCGTTTATAACAGTAAAAAAGAGAATTTTATTTAGAAATATACAATAATTAATTTAGTCAAACAAAGAATTGGTGCCTGTGCTAAACACTTGTATGAAATCTTTTACACTATTTTATTTTGTCACCCGGCGAATTCCCGCAGCATTTTGTTACTTTAATTTCCTTCGACGATTTCCTTAAGAAGAGAAAAAGAGAGAGAAAAAAATTAATTAAATGAAACCCTTCTTCCCCTGTACTTGACGTTTCGGCAATTAACGTTGTCCTTTACAGAAACTTTTTTTCTTTTAGTTGGCACACCCATGTCTAGATCGCAGATAAGCGCTGTGGGTGTCGTTAAAAAATCGATCTCAAGATACAACGAGTTGCAATTTATTATTGTATTTTGTTGGGGTAAAAAAATGGTCTTAAACGAATTATGGTTTTTAAAAAGATTTAATAATGATAATAATAATTGAGTGATGATGAGCCCATGCGGAAATTGAGTTGAGAATAGGCCGTTGTTAATAACGTAAAAGAAAATTTTAACTGGGTAGCAACTATTTTTTTATTTTGTCTAGCCGGATTTTAATAAATTGATGAAAAGTTTAAGCTTGTTGTTTTCATCAAAGCCTTAGAAAAAAAGAGAAAAAAAAACTGGAATTTGAGTTTATAAATTACAGTTTGTTTCTAACACATTTACATTAAATAAAGTTCTGTAGAGTAAAGTCCGATAATCGGCTAATTACTATTTTCATGAATAATTAATTAAGAGAAAATGTTCCACGATAAAAAGTTTTTCTTTCCTTATTTTTTTTCTCTATCTGCATTATATTAAAGAATAATACTTAATAAATAGTTCCAACTTTTTTTTATCCTAACACTGATTTCCAATCCAAAAATATATATGTCATCATCTTTATGGAATATTTGATTTATTTTTGAAAAATATTTGGAGCTATTTTTGCCACAAATTTCAAGCATTTAAAAATATACCATTTAAAAGTGAATTGTAATAGCTAGTTATCACAATTCTATTATTTACACGGAAACAATGTTCATTGAGTAACATCTTGGCAAGTTCGCTAATTCTTTATTAAAAGAAATCAATTATATAGAACTTAACGAAAGAAACCTCGCATTTTGTGACTCGCATCTTCGAATGTTTCTCCGGGTACCGTGAAAGGAGTCAGCGTCGCGCAAGAAGTGTGAATGGCGCCTCTTTCAATGAAAAGAAAGTTCGCTACGGGAAGATAGACGATATATATATGAGTGTACACTTCTGGAGTATGAAAAGGAAACTTTTTTGACTTTAAAGAAAGGGTTGGACAGCGAGAGAATCGATAATCGATACATCCACGCCTTATAACTCGCTTGAGGGATAAGACCGAGGAAGACCGCAGCAAGTGCTATGCATCATTTTGCAGATTGAAATCCCGCAAGCTGCGATATTCCGCTTACTTATATAAAGTAGCGGATAAATAACGCTTGACGTATTGAAAGAATAGGAACGGCTGCGTTTGCCCGATTGAGAAAGATTCGAGTCGTCTTGAGAATTCCTTTTGTCATTTGCTGTAGTATGCAGTATTTTCTTTAAGCTGTCAGTTTAAAGCTTTTCTCAATCTTTATAAGAAGAAAAGATAATTAAAGCTGTGTCAGGTCACATAATGTTGTAATTTGTTGTTTTAACACGAACTTTTTTTTTTACGTATTGTAAATTTTTTTCTATATAGCTATACATGCGGATATGCTCAGTACAGAAAGCTACCCACACGATAGCAATAAATTTTTGTTTTTTCGGTTTCATTCCTGTGGGACGGAGAGGCAGGAGTAGTAAGTACAACGTCGGTACATAGCATGGTATAGCAACTGTATACATATACGCGTTTGGAATTTCTTATTCCGAATGCCTCGAGTATGTACATATCTATATGTATATTTGAATTATGCTAGACATTATATATTTATATTTCACGTGAGGAAAAATGCTGATATTTTGTAGATGGGAAAAATTTTTAAAAGAGATGTGAGGTATTTCTTTATTAACATAGCAATCGTTTTTAATAGAATGGAATTTCAATAAGAAGTTTGCTTATTGATTTTCAACGTTTTGTAGTTTAAGAAATTAGTTCGATACTATTTGTTATACATTATGCCAATAAATCGATACTCTTTTTATTATATCTTTATTATACAGTAATTCTATTAAGCAAGTGAATAAACAATCTCGTTACAAAAAATACACGTCTGATCATATACGGCATTATCTACTTACGCGTATTCACGGGTTTCAGAACTTTTCCTTATGCTTATACACATTTGTTTCCTAATCGCATATTAACCTATTTCATCTTTAACTAATGATATATCATCAATCTAAACTAAAAAAAACCTTATTGAACTCGTTTTCATTCTATAACCCTACAGCAATAAAACAACCCTTTCTTTCGACATTAACCATCACCGAATTACACCAAATCGCCACCCTTGCAACAATTCGTCAATTCAGCCCCTCTTATATACGTAAAAAGATCGTTAACGAAAATTTTAGTGAGACCCAGGCGATAACGTGAGGACGATGCCGACCTAGACGACGAGCGCGAACACTGGGGTGACAATGAGCTTGCGACAGCCAGTTCACTGATCTTTTGCCAGGTTGTTATTGACGGAGCGTGTTGCCGACGATTTTACATGGCTACGCGTGCATGGCATGCATATACATACATGTATATATAACGTTAAGCGTAAGGATGATGAGTTGAGGTACTCGGGTCGCGAGGTTTTACATATTTAGGCTGATTTTGGGGAACCGGTGCACAGTGGGCTATGGAACAGAAAAAGTGGGATAAATGTTTATTCCACTGGAAAACCCGTAAAAATTTTTTTTTTTTTTATTCTTACAGTTCATTCGATTATCTATGAATATCCGTTTCCCCCGAATACCTTACGTTACATAAAAAGTAACAGGAAATATTAACAAATCAGGAAATATATTTATTGGAGGTATACCTAGTAAACTCAGAAAATTACAGGTCATCAGAAGTTGCATTTTTCGCGATTTTTAGAATGTTCTGCAATTGTTTAGCAATTTTTATTTTGAAAATGATGAGGTTTACAACAAAATAAGTAAGAGAAATTTTTTGGGAAATTGTCCGGAGAAATAAAAAAAAAATTATTTTTATTTATAATCAAATCTAAATGGTGAAAAGTACAGTGCAGTGTTTAAAATGGTGATTTAACCATGTAGAGTTAATAAGAATAAAAAAATAATTTTTTTTTTCTTAATTTCTACAGACAATTACCAAAAAAATGCGTGTTTAAATAAGCATTCGCGATTAAAAACCAAAAAAGCATTTTACAAATAGTGCATTTTCTATGAGCTCATGTTGGCTCTATTTTTTCCTGATTTGTTAGCATTTCTTGATATTTTTCATGTAATGTAAGGTATTCGAGGAAAACGGATATTGATAGATAATCGGATGAACTTTAAGAATAAAAAAAAAAGGAATTTACTGGTTTTTCCAGTAGAATAAACATTTATCCCACTTTTTCTTTTCCACAGCCCACTGTGCGGTGGTTGCTGAATGTAGAGGAAATTTGAGATAAGAGGAGAGAGTATAGGAGAGGATTTTTGTGGTGATATAGTATTACTGGAATAAAATGACAAGCTAATGAGCTGTCGTTTTTTGCTCGTAATTTATTGAGAGGCAATTAGTCATTTACTAAGTGATCGAATTATCAATACCGTAAATAATTTGACTTTTAAATTTGTTGGTACACGAGCTCGTAGTAGAATCAGTGATTATGACATATTGTTCAGCTTAAAGAACCGGCTATATCTGAAACGTATAAGAAAAACTTTGTTGGATTTTATAATTGAAAAAGTTCTATTAAAAATGGTCAAACCGGATCATTGGAAGCGTAATAAAAAGTTTTGATGAATGCGATGCAATTCGCTGCTGCAAAAATCAAGAAGAGAATAAGTTCTAAAACAAAAAACTTTAATTTGGCTTTTTCCAAGAAGTTGTGTAATCAATTAATATATAACAGGCAGATTGTTTATAAAAATCTATAATTATACCGGAATCTAATAACTATAGATAATGAAATTATACATTTACGAATAAATAATAAGTACCCTAAAATCCATAGAAAAATATATACGATGTTTCAATCACGAAACAACCTAATCTCCTTAAAAATGACCAGCCGTAAACCACACAGAGATATAACCATCGATACTCTATATTTTGTCTTAACTACATCCCAACTATACCTCTATCCCAATAAATAAACCGCGAAAGTAGTATTTAATAAAAAGAATCGTGTATATATTTATACTATTACCACTACACTAACTCTCTTCGGGGACCCCTTCGGTGAGGCAACTTAACCCAATTCTCTCAGCCGCGCATTTGTCCGTCTTACGCGCGCGGGCGCATTCAACTGTGCTATCGCAATTTTTCACCTTGGGAGAAAGAGAGAGAGAGAAAGAGCTACACGACGTTGCTAGTCGTCGCTGGATTTGCTGTTGTTTACAAATCGTTATACTCACCTTACTGTGAGGAGAGAAGCTCTATCGCTTTGTTCTTTGTTCCAGTATTCTGATGATCCGTATTATACTTGTGTTGATCGTAGAAGAAGGAAGTTTTATTTTTTTTTTAGGATTCAGAAAGGTTGTTAAGAATATAAAACAGGCGAGAGATTTTTTTTTTCGAATAATTTAAATTTTATACAGAAAACAGTGTATACATTTTTATTGGGTAAGTATACAAATCATAGTAATTGGTTGGTCCTTTATTTTCAGGTATATAATAATATGTGTGTGCTGAGCAGTGAAATCTGGGAGTTTATGAAACTCAATTTGGTTGTCGCTTTGTTTATGCTAATATTTCGTTATTTTGTGCATAGAACAATATTGATAAATAAAGTGTACATTTTTAACAACCTCGAGTATGGCACGTGTCTTTACATTGAACGTATATTTTTCAAGTATATGGATGGATTGAATGAAATTTTTGCATTATTCGCGTTTTTTAATAACACATACGAACGTTAATTAGAAAAGTTAAATTCAGATTTACTGAATGAAAGTTCCCTGTAGAATTTAAAAATGCTTCCATTTATAAATAGTTCGTTTGCTCATATACATATCAAATTTTTTCTGCTCTTTTTAGCAATCTTATAATCACGGATAATAGCTAGAATACGTTATTGATAATATTAATGTACGATATTTGTTTCCTAAAATACATTAGCGATAATAAGTTATAATACTTATCTATGTATCACATATTTCGAAACGATGCCAATAGAATATTTTCAGTGACAATGAGAAGAAAACAATTGGCCATGCCCTAGTTTCTAATATACTTCCATTATTGAAACTTTCATTCCATAAAATTTTGAATACCCAAAGTCTAGCGGAGAAAATGTTTTTACATTTATAATAAAAATAGACTTAATATGCTTTATTTACAATATTCATTTGAGTATTTATTTTTACAGTACTGGAATTTTTTTCATTTGCTTATTACATATTTAAAAAATCACAATAAAGGTTCCACACTGACAATAACTATAGCAGCGGTGTCCTTATAGTTTTTATTTTTATAATTTATATTTATATAAATAAAAAATGTACAGAAATTTTTTTCATTCATTTCTATATAGAATTATTTCCATTTGCAAATAATAACAATTATTTATAAATATCTCGATAATATGTAATTTAGAAAAAATAAAAAAATAAATCACTTCTTTACAGAATTATACTTTGTACTTCGAATTTCATATTTAAAATTAATATTACCCACATGTTTACATCAATACTATTACGTACAGTTTTTTTACGCAGCGATATTCTATTATAAATTTAACAAAATTTCTATCGTTAATAATCTACAAATGCTCATATATTACCAATATCGTTCGAATAATATTACTTTACTTTCCAGTTATATACAAAGACAAAGAAATGAATAAACATTTATATCTTTCGACTACGTTCTATATCGATAAAGACAATTTCATAGACGTATTATTCTACAACGTTTGCCTTTGCACACAGTGCAAAGTTTATTCTCGTCTTTTCTGAGGAACAGCACTGTAAGTTTTCATTATTTAATATGTAAAGATTTTATACAAGTAGTGATCTGTATATACTCAGAATCTCACCTATAATTCTTTAAATTTTGTATATTTTGTTAATATAAAAAGTAGTGGACAGTTGAATTCAGTTTGCTTTATATGAGTATTTGAAAAATGGCATGTTAGTAACTTGGTAATAATTAGTCATATTTTCATCAATTGAAGAGTAAACTCTTTGAGTCACGTGCTCTTTGTAAAGGACAGAATTGAATGTACCTTGTATAACATAAAAATGCAATTACAGAATTATCTAAAAAATTATCTAACTCCTCGAACAAAAAATCAAGTTTCATATGTCTTTGACACAATTCGCGTTTAAAAATGGGTACAAAACTGAAATTTTACGTTGCATTGTTGCAATGATCCCGAAAGAGTTAAAAATTTCCTAATATTTTCGTTTCCACGCTGTTGCGTGTGGATACACGAACGAATATAAAAGAAGGAAATAAGCAAAGCGTCCGACTACAACTGATTTCCAAATCGACGAACTCGGTTCAAGTCCGAGTCCCGTCACTTTTTATTAAATTCTTTACGATGCCTCACTCGTAACGACGCTCATCGTGTACATAAATTTAAATTAAAAGATTTCGGCCAAGTAACGATCATAATATAAAATTTCTCCTTGCAAATGAAACATATATACCCAGCAACAGCTCACTTCTATACAACAATCGTATTCGCCTTGTTAAGACTTACAGGCAGCGCTCTACTCGTGACCGATTTTGGAAGCTCAGGTAGTGGGTCAATCCCATCAAAATACATGACAAAAATAAAAAATCACTAAACAGAAAGCCCTACAGGAAATATTTTATTAAAATATTATAATAAGCATATTTATTAAAAGGATTTTTTACATATATATATATATATATATATATATATAATATTTAAAAACTGAAAAATATTTCTAAAATATTTAGAAATTTATAAAGTTTTTTAAACTTTGGGAAAAATAATATAAATAATTTTTTACTATAATACCTTACATTATATTACCGTTTAAAACTTGTTATTTGTTGTTTTCATGTTTTGCCGTATACAATGTTAATGTTTGGTACCCACCACTTGAGCTTTCAAAAATGAACACCAGTAGGGCGCTACCTGTACTGTTAACAAGGAGAATACCACGTGACTCCTACACACGGTCCCAATATTAACACACACCAGCTATCGAAAATCCAAGCAAAACATTGAATCCCTTCGATATACATTCCATAACAATTCGTTAGCTTTGACTGCATCACTATACCAAGAAAACAACTCAACGTGCATCACAGTCGTCCATTTCTTGCCTCTGTAATCACTTCGACAAGACCATTACCGCGATGATGATGATGACGCTGTTCTGCTGGTACAAGTGGCTCTTCCTCAATTAACCTCGGTTCCTTCAGCTCAGCAGCGATCGTTTCATCTGCAACAGTGCCACGTGTCAGTCGATTCATGCAGATTCGCGTGTTGTAGGCGTAAAGTCACGTGCAACGCAGCTTTGCCTTTTTATATATGATGTAAGTATGTATAAAGTGTAATGCAGATATAAAATCAGTGGAAGGAAGCGGGTGAATACAACTGCCAGCGTTTGCGTGTGGTGGCTGTTCACGGTGATCTGCGTGTATATAATATAAGTAGTGGGACTAATTGTGGGAAGCATGAAAATAATAATTATTCGGGTGTATCGTGATTGTTCAAGATTCTGAGTTGAAGATTTTTCTTTTGTTTCATTGTATTTATGTTGAATGTTGTAAAATATCTGTAAGGTTTATTATAAATGATATCTTGTAGGATTCAAATGCGTATTATAATTTTAGCTTGAAAATGTAGAAGTTTAATGTTGTCATATATAAGGTGTGCCAGTGTCAAACAAATAGCATTTCATACGAGTTACGTAAATTCTAATAAGATCAGTTGACAGTAGTGATAGTAAATTGTTTCTCAAAATATTATCATTGAGTGGTATATATAGATGTAATAGAAATGCATTCCTCATGCACAATGCTAGATTGAAATTCAAAATTCAATACATTCCATTTCATTCGAAGTAATCGTGAACACTTAGATTATCTATATATTATGTCATTTAATATATGCCTTCTAATTTAAACGCAAACTCAATTATGAAATTTTTTAAATGAAAAATAAAGGGATTATGCGAGTGTATGTATATATAATCGATAAAGCGAATTAACTTGTTCACATTCCTTGTTTGCTTTTAATAATGATTATATATTCCCATAAAAGTAAAAAAATACGCATTCAATAATCGTCATTCGGGTGAATTTAATTTAAAAACCAAACACTTGCGATGAGAATTATGCTTCGTTCATTGAGTATATGAGAGGCAATCAATTCGAAAAAATAACAAATAATTTTAAACGGCAATCCAACTCGTGTATATAGAGTGAGTTAAATGAAATATGAAATAATATTATCATATAGGTATTAATAATTATATATCATCAGCCTCTGTGATAAAAGCGTTTTATAACTAGTCAATCCGAAATTACCCCGCACGTTATCTCCCCGTCGTCGATTCCGTAATCTGTGCTTGGAAAATCCGCAAAGAATACATTTACATTAGCTTTCTTATATTATATCCAACCAGTCGTGGGTAAAAATTTATATCCGAATACGTATTTCTATCATAAATTATATAAGAGTTCTTATTACATACAAGAAAGATGTATTTTAACAACATCAATATTTTACTTATGTTATTAAGACTATTAAAAGAAAAAATACTCTGCTACCTCACTACTCAAGAATTTAAGCACACAATTTATCTGTATCTAAAATTTTCACCCACGACTAACAGAAACGAAATCTCATCAGCAATTACTGATGAAAAAAAAAGAAGAAGAAGAAAAGCTGCGTGAAAATTCACGTGACACTTCACCTGTGCTGATGAGTCCAGCGGTATCAGGAAACTGCACGTGTTTGCGGCCACCTGGCCTGTCATTCGTTGGGCTTCGTTCCAGGGTAAGAGTGACTGGCGCTGCGGTTGGACTTTGGGTCGGTGTTGCAGTTGCTGTCACTCGTGTCTCGTTGTTTGTCGTAACACCACGACGCGAACTTAAGCAGGAGGTTGCCGCTGTTGTCGTTGGCTGCACGGTGTAACGCACCGCCGGTACCTACTCAGGTAGAGTCGTTCTTACTTTTGAATGAGTTTCCCAAAGTGGTGGGATATAATGCATATATAGAGTAAGAAAGAAAGATAGAAATATTGAAGTGAGTGCGTGTATATTGTAGAGGCGAAGGGCTGAGAGAAGAGATTGAAGCTTGCATTCAAGCGTCTGTCAAGTGTGAAAAATCTCACGTGATATGTATGCTATGCGAGTTTGTATCTTTTTTTTTGTAAAAAAAGTAATTTTAATTTCAGTAGGTTTCGCAAGATCATAAGTATATAATAGCATGAGATAAATTCTTTATGCACAGGTGTATATACGTGTGATATTTTGAGATTTTTCACGAATGTGGTAGTGTATAAGGTGGTGCATAGTATATTCTGCATGGGCCTATGGTTATTCACGGAAAACTTAATCGGCTATATAGCAACTAATACGTTGGTCTGGAGGTAGTATTATATACGATCAGTCAATTAGGTGGACTAATTGAATTTTAATATGTTAATTATTTGTATTTTCTCAACCAATTTATTCGTCACTGTCACCAATCATGGTTTTCTGCGTACAGAGTGTAGTAGAGAATACTACTTTCTACAGGTGCAGTACAAGAGATACGCAGTTTATGTATTGTTAGAAGTATCGTTGAGTTATATAGTTTTATTCATTCAGAGTTTTTGATTATTTTTGAAATTCATAGTAAAAGCTTACATTCTTTCTTTTTGCGTTACTATTACCATAACATTTTGTTGAACAATAGGAAATCTTGGTGAATTAAAGATTTCTCATTAATTCGGTTAGTTAAAAGAAAAAGCTTTTATATGAAGCGCATAATGTTATAAATAGTAAATAGATAGAATACTATATGTCTGATCAAGTCGTTTGCTTTTATATTATAGATTGAAGGATTTTTTAATTGAATGTATATGAATTAACCAAAGCTTAAATTGTTGAATAAATCTATAAATTAATTGTGCATATCCAATAAAAGGGGCTTAGAATATCTCGATGCAAATTTTGCTTGAAATCATTGATTGGACAAATAGCACGATGAATAAATAAATGTTAGTAGGTAATTCTAGATTAAAGTAGCAGGCATATATAATTGTATATGAGTTATCTGTAAAAGTAATATTATTGAGAAGCTCCACAATATCAAGTTTTTCATCGATGAACTAAAAATGAAAATATTTTTTCTACAAATAGCGTAATAAACCTTATCAAAGGGATTTTCTATTAAAAATTCTTATTAAATATGAATGAAAAATTAGATGCTTTATTAAAACGGCAAAAAAAGATTAAATTAAAAAATATAAATTATCATGTTTTATATTTCCATTGTTATTAAGAGAATGTCTAGTAACAACATTCTTTGCACAAAAATCACTTTGATATTATCAATTCTTTTCAAACCTACCCATTTTACAGTTCATCGGTGTCAAACTTCATCATGAGGAGTATTTGATGGTATGGAACTCTGAAAATGAAGTAACTTTCATTTAATTATTCTTCAAATGAAGGTGTTGTTTTATTTTATATCAAGTTGTTTAAATATAATTTAATTAAAGAGGATTGCATTTAGGTTAATTAAATATAAAAACGCTTGTTATACGCTAGCTTTTTGTGCACCAAAGAAGAATGGAAATAAAAATGAGTGAATCAAAAGTAAAGATTTAAAATAACAAATACAAAGAGTAGGTATTCATATAGTCGTGAATTCAATTACAATAAATCACTATTATATTTACGCATATAAAAATAATTAATATTTTATTTATTTATTTTATTGTGGTATTTTTAGTTTTATATTTTGTATTATTAGACAGACTTTTAGGCGCAATTTATTTTCGTTAATCACGAGAGACAGTGACAGTGATTACAATTTTACCGGATAGATAATTTTAGTTAAAAATAACATAACGACCGACACAGATACTTAAATTCGATAAATATAGCGAATAAAATTAAAGGATTATGTAAAATGCAGAAAATTAGCGTAAAATTTATCTACTCAGTCGACCAAGAACTGCGTTTCATTATAATTAAAGCGCAGTTAATATTCAATCCACCAAAGTATCAAAACCTTTGAGAAAAGCCTATTTCCCGAATCCCGAGAAATTACCAAGTCAAATGACGTTACATTGCGCGCGGCTGGGCGTGCATGCAGTAAAATAAGGGTCATTAGGTAAAAATTCCCTGCACGAAGAGCGAAAAAGCTACTACAATGGGCGCTACGCGAGTCAGCAAAGAGACAGGCGTTGCGAGCGTGTAGTGATTTAAGTCCACCCTCTCGCTCTCTCATTTTCCGGCCTTTAGCTTTTTCATTTTCCGGCGCGTCGGGTACCCGTGGAATGAGCTTCTCATGGGGAAAGCAACGTTGTACAGCAGTATAGTAGCAAGTTCTAATTACTATTGGAATCGGGGATTTTTGCAGGTGCGCATGCGGCAATTTGTGCGCGTCTTTAGGTCGGTATATGCCTTGGTGTTTACGGAATATGCTTTTTGATGCTGCGGGTGTGGTAATTGAGTTGGTAAAGGTGGTAGGGTAGGGGAAGAAGCCGAGTAATAGCAGTGATTTGGTCTATAAAGTGTATATGCTCAGAACGAGCTCGCACTGATTATGCAATTAAAGCTATCATTATTGTGCGCGAGTTCAATGGATGCAACGTAATCGGATTTGTTATTATAAGTGTTCCCGGAAAAACATGGTTCTATAGATTATATATGTGATCTAACGTGCTTGCGATAATGTATTTCTGACTGTGTTGATATGGGTATATCTAATAATTGAACGAAAAAGTTTTATCATAGTTTTATAATTTTTATTGTTGTTTGAAAGTTGTTGCAGAAGATCACGTCGATAAGTTTTTGAAACTGAAAATGAGCCTTAAAATTTAAATGAACGTTAACAAACCTTTCGGTGTTCTATGTATTGAATTGATTAATTCAAAATAATTAAGTAGAATAAAGCCTGATGATTATTATTTATCTAAATGGAATTTAATTTGCACTTTTCATTCTTTTTAAAATAACTATATACTATAGATATACTTTTAGTAGTATTGTTATGAGAAATATACTTTCCAGTAACAACGAGCTTTTTTTTTATTCAGAATTATAAAAAACAATTTTGTATATAACTTAATTTTCTGTCTTTCAACACTTTCAATCGCTCATTCAAAAAACTAAATCCTCACCCTCAAAAAGATGCAAACCCTTAATGAACTTAACACATCCACCCGAGCAACTATAGTCACTACACCTACGCAAATCCGCTCTACTGATTAAAGCCGGCGAGTTTTCTGACGACGACGACGACGACAACTGCGAAAAACGGTCTACGAACCGAGACACAAGACGAAACCTCTTGGAATTCGCCAAGACGGTAGCGAAAGCGCGCGCGCAATCAGCAATTTTCACTGAGCGGGAGCGTCGACCGACGGTACTAGTACCCTGCGCATATCCGGTAACAAAAGCGAGACTTGCCTTGCTTGGCGCGCTAATTAACTTCGTCCGATTGCGCAATCGATGGGAATAAGGAGAGGAACGGACGTACGTTGTAAATGTAGGAGGCGTGGCTAGATAGACTTTTGGGATTAAAGTGTTAAGGGATTGGAGTTGTAGTTTCTATATATATGTATAATGCCACCAGATGTTGTCCGATGGTAGAACTTAAGTGAATGGTTGACGAGGAGTTGATCTAATTGATGCTTTTTTTTTGGTTTTGGATTAGCGTAATGTGGGTACCGTTAAAAAATATAGTAATAGTCATAGTATGCACTTTTGTCTGATATCTTCCTTGTGTATTTTCCCGAGAAGCTCAATCTTTTTCCTTATAAGACGTAATCACTACGTCGAATATTTTTCCTTATCATGTTTCCATGTAATACCGAAAAAAGTTCTGATAGTCAAAGTATTTACGCGAAAAAATATTGTTGCAATACAAATTACTAAGTGATCAATTAACATAAAATGAAAAAAATAATGAAATGAATAAATAAATGTGAATGAAACTAAATAGTTTTGTAGACAGTTGTGTTCATAGTGTACATTATACGACAATATTATATAATTATATATGTATACGTAAATAAACTATTAAAAAATCAAAACATGTTTCTGCTTCTGACCTCTAATTTGTTTTATTGAAAGATTAGCTTTGCGTTATATGACGTAAGTAATTTTAATACTATTTACAAGTGATTCATAATGATGCATATGTCGAAGATTTTACATATATAAACGGAGGCCATTCGCTTTGCTCATAAAGAAGAAACTGACTAGTTCACAGAATACTCTTGTGAAGCAACAAAACGTCGATGAACAATTGTACTATTACACAGGATTTGATAAACTGTGAAAAAAGAAGTGTTATTGAAGAATGAAGCTGATTACGGGGTATGTATTATGTAATATACGCTGTTTACAGAGAAAAACTATGCAAAAGAGTTTCTATTTTTTTTTAAGTATAAGGTAAGTTGAGGTAATTCAGTCACTAAGCTATAATTATCGATCATTTTTCTAGTTCTCTATCTTCATGTATCTGAAAGTTTGTATAATCAATGTTGTCAGCTTCTAAATATAAGAAACATACAATATTTTATAAATTGTTTTTAGTTGTATGAGAATGAACTTTACACTTTATGTAAGTTTCTTGTTTCAATATTCACTGAGATGTGTATTTTATAAAGCCGAAAATTCAAGCATTTCTTTTATAGTTAAAATATAAACTAAGAATCTAATTGAAATAGTACGAGCAGAATTTACGAGTACCTATGTTTATTATATAAATTAAATATTCTTATATATAATTTGTTTACTCGGATTATATATTATCCGTTTTTTTCTACACTATTATATTTCCTCATCATTAAATTTCTTTATTCCAGACTCTACGCGATGCAGGTAGTTTACGTCTTCATCGTCGTCACGTTCATCTCCATCCCCAAATCATCAACGTTCAACGTCACCGAGTCCGACCTAACTCCCGAATGGATAATCGATGCTGGTAACTCATCTCGCTTTCCTCCTGCTATAACCAGCATAAACGACGAGCTGCTACATTTATTTTTTCCTACGAGTAATCCTGCCGGCCTCGTGCAGTTAGAATCTTCCAGGAGTAATTGCCAATTTCAGTTAACTTCACCGAATTTTGATATGAACCGAGTAATTGGTGCGACTGCAATGAAAAATGACACAGTGTCTCTAGTGATGTTGGAGAGAAGTGATAAAGAAACTGAATATGTAGTGAAAGTGTACACGGTTAAAGATCATTACAGGTGTTCCGAACCAATCATCGATGCATTAGTGCTGCAACGTAATTCCACCGGTGGTGGTCGTGAGACGCTATTCGGTTATGAGAATACATTTGATTTAATCCTCAAGAACAGTGAGCTTTGTGGTGATGGACATTTATGCAAAGTCTCGTACGATGTTTATGGTGATCACGTCATCAACGTTTCAGGAACATCTGAGTTCAAGAGTCGATCCCGTGACTGGGGTATCGACGTGGTTGACAAGAACAGTTCATCTTCTGGATTTTTCTATATGGAGCTGGATGAAGACCATAAATATCTTGTTTTAAAGCTTGATTCTGACTTGAAAATTGTGGGAAGAAGGAGATGGAACCGTATCGTGTCGTACTCGGCTATTCAAGGACGAGTAACGCTATGCGATAAGATTGATAAAGCACATCTTAATTGTAGTTTGTTAGACTCGAATTTGAACGATCTTGCCACTGCCATTATCCCCATGGATGAAAATGTTCAGACCGTAGGTCCCTGGGAGATATTCAATACACCAGGTGGAGGTGCCATATTTTTTTATGCAATACGTATCAACGATCGAAGGTTGCAGTATAGTAAGGAAATGGTATATACGTATATAAGAATCATTAGCTCGGATGGTAAGGTCGGCGAACCGATCAAGTTTTTCGACCACAACGTCTGCGAGAGATATAGGATTAATGTTGTAGAAATGGATCATGGGTTATGCTTTCGGCTGTCGTGTTTAAAAGAAAATTTATTCAGTATAAAATGTATCGTAAAGAACAAAGATCAGTTCCTGAAGGGGGACTACAAGTGTGTTAGGAGCTTTGCAGGATGTTATACGTGATCTATGGTAAATGTGTTTTTTTTCTACATAACGTTTGATAATTCAATTTTGTTAAAAGTACCTCAAACTTCGTAGATTTGATTTTCATTAATTTTTTGTCAGGTACAAAATTATTAAATGAAGTTAATAAGATTAATAACCAGTTCGGCCGCTTGTATTTACACAATTCACATATTCTCTCATGATGTAACGCGACGCACGCCTTCTACTTGCATTCCGTGAATACATGCGTTTTTGTAAATCAGACCACTTTCTTATTGTATAGTTAAGTTATATGAGTACCCAGATATCAGTTGTGAGAGCGTGATGGATAGGAAATAAAGAATGTTTTAAATTTTATTGGTGAATTTGAGTGAGGTGTTTATTTGTAGTTACCCGAACTTCCTTGAATATGCACGCCGGTCCCCTTTTCGTTTGTAACAACAGTATCTGTAATTCGCTTGGTGCTTCGCTAAACTAATAACTAATAAACGTTTATGCAAAACTATTATAGTCAATTATTTACTAATATATATTTATCGAACTTTTTAATTTTTAAATCGGTGTTAAACAAGTTCAGTCCATCATAAAAGAACTATCCCATCTCAAGAAACAATACTCTATCTCAAAATCCAGTTGTGTTATTTCCTCCAATTTAAATTGCTCCGATGCAGTACAGAAAACTATATTAATTTAAAAACAATGATTTACTCGGTCAAAATGATACTTATTTTATTAGATTCATTGGAGATTTAATTTAGTATTTAGGATTAGGACCAAACTGTACAGCAAAATTAAATAAAATAAACAAAAATAATACGGTTTGTATAATTAAACATACTAAAATAGGTAATTCAGTTGCTTTGTGCATTTGTTTAAAACATTTGCTGACATGTGTTAATCTGGGTTAGTCGGCCGCATTAAAGGAAAATATTTTCACGTTTCTGCAAGAATGTTTAGGAAAAATTAATAAATGGACATCAAAATATAGTTCATCGTTAAAAAAAAAAAAAAAAAAACTTGGGGATGCCTTAAAAGTAATATTGACTTCATACGAAGCCAAAATGTCGATTTGACTATAGCAGCTACTTCGGCCAATTTAGGCCAAAAAAATGTTTTATTTTTTTCAGTAAAATTCAGAACGTTATATACAAATAAAATTAGTATAAAATAAGTAGCGATCGTACCTAAAACCTGGCTGTAGATGTATTTGCATTGTTTACTCATTCACGTATTTTAAGATATATATTTAATTAAATAAAACTGAAAAAAATGATACAAAGTTTATCAAGTGTATTCAATTATAGTATTAAGGTGTCTCCATATTAAGTCTCATATCTTGAACCGTGCAATCGCAGTCGATGAGATATATACAAAAAAATTCTATCCAAAATCTTAATAATTTTCAATTTATGGCCATTTTATGTGGTTTTCTACTATCATAGATTCCAAATTAATAAGATTTCAGACAGCAATGTGTGTGTGAGCGTCATAAAAAATTATTATCTCTATCAAGAAAGAATATTTTTTTTGCAAAATACAATCTTGTTATTTTGCGAAAGCTTTTACTATAGAGGTGTTTCCTACTCGTTAATATTTGTAAGGCCACGAGACTTCGAGTATTTATATACATTTTGCATATTCTGGTGGCAGTAATCCGCGATTCGTCAACATTGCAGACTGATTTGATGTACATTATTATACATTCAGGTATAAGGAGTGTGTGTGTCTGTGGGAGAACGCTTTCTTAACTGATTAATCGTTACTATATATACTACTTAATTCATTTTTACAAAGACATATAATAATATATAAATTTAATGTATCTAAGAAAAATTTAATTTAATTTTAAACATGATACACAACTTTTGTCATTAGAATTAGATGAAATAAATGAATTTATGCCCGTTATATAATTAGACTAAGTAATTAAGTAATTTTTTTCTAATCATTTATCTAAAGTATTTGGTAATTTATTTTGTATTACTTACATAAAATAGATAATAATTAAGCCTCTGAGTTCTAATCATGATCAAATGAAAAGTGATGAACAGAGTTCGATATCGATATTTATCCAGTCTACTTTATTAATATAGAATTTCTGGCACACAAACTCTTTTTGCACATCACTTAAGAGGCTAAGGTGTTAAGAGGAGAAAGAAGATGTTGAAGTGAAACCCATCAAATTGGCCACCAGCTACAGTTACATAACAAGACAGTTGGGTTATTCCGAATGATCGTATAAGTAGTCGTATTAGACTAGCCCCTTGGCTAGTTCCGGAGTCTACCAATTGACATAAAACAAATATATACCGCACCCGATAGCAGTTCGACGATAATGTTTGACCAATACCCTAATCGTGTTTGAATAGTGTAACATGCGTAATAGCAAAGGTCGTGTCTATACATGGTGTGTAAGTATGGAAACCAATTTTTCAAATATTTCGAGAACATAAGATTTGAAATTTTGTCAAATAGCTATTTATATAACTTATACGTAGTTTCGAATAGGAACGGAAATTGAATTTTTGAATTGAGAACTAAGTACACTGCAGGTTATTGATGCTAAACCTAATTTGAATTCTTTAATATAAGCCTGCTGCAACCATGGCAATTAGCCAAGAAGAATACATTATTCTAAAATATTCGGCAGAAATGAAATCCTTTAGGTTAACTTTACATTTATAAAAGAAATACATTTAAGTTATAACATATCAGTATATATAATTGCATACATTCTCAATTTCATTAAATTCTGAAATTATTATGTGAACAATTTTAATAAATAGCAGCACTATAAAAGTCTAAAGAAAATTATATTTTTTTAAACAACTTTTACGTTTCAAGAGAGTGTGGAATATCGATCTCTATTATGCAATCTACCATACAGTTTAGATTGCACTAATTTGTTATAAGTCTACTATTATTACAATTAGCTACTTATCCAAATTTGATTGTCCTGTGCAATGTATAGTAAATCATTCTCGAAAGTTTAGAGTCGAAATTTTTGAAAAAATTTTTATACAATAAAGCCTTGATTTAATCTCATACTTAAAATACATACATAAAGCCACAATTTATCTCTTTTTTCTTTAAGATGAGAAAACTGATCAGTTAAAAGCCATCACTTGCATAGTGAGCCATTTATGAATCATTATTGAAGAAAGAAATAAACTGCAGAATACGCACTA
>JAYJLV010019316.1:0-32703 GCA_036873485.1 Torymus texanus | reverse complement strand
GAATCGATAATATCCAATTATTATTCCCGAAGCTACAAAGTACACGAGATCGATTGTTATCTTGGCACATGTGTCAAGATGGTCGTACATATAATCAATCGACATTAAATTTTGCCTATATTCGCGCGCTTTACATGTATCTTACACTTACCGAAAACGGCGCGAGATTCAAACCTTTAATCCATCGTTGATCTATTTTCTCTGAAACGGCGACCCGCGCGTGCGCGTCAGTGTCAATATTTTTAGGTTTTTCACCGTGACCCAGAGTCGTCGTTGTCCCCCACTTTTCTCATATACACGCACGAGTCAATGTCGCAGGCGCTTCTTCGCGATTATCGAAGGTCGCTTTATTATCATTCGCGTTATTATCTTCGCTAGACTTTGAAAATATTATATCGGTATTCATCGAAAATTTTCGGAAATTATATATAGCCGTGTTCCTTTTATCGTTTATACGTATATTTACATATATGATACCAGTGTGCAGTCATCAACGTCAACCGCATGTAATCAGCTGATTTTGTAATCAGCAAACCGTTTTGGTATAATAATTGATGCGAAGCATAATATTTTAGCGGTGTATTGTAAAGCATTGGCGCGAGCGAATAGAGAGAGAGAAAAAGTGCACTTGCTGTCGTCTCCTTCCGAGATCCGGCTTGACGAGTCGTTTCCCTTCACACCCGGCATTGGTATTATACGTATACGTATGTGCGTGTATATCGATTTTTTAACTGTCCGTATTAAGTTGGAACTGGCGAAGGCTACATGCACGTACGCACAACCGTTGCAGCGGCAATTTTCCGGAAACGACTTGTCGAGTTCTTACGGTAGTTTTTGAAAAAAAAAAAAAAAAAAAAAAAATAATAATAATAAGAAACGTTCAAGGTTGTGTTACAAGTGTGTAGAATTTATTACCGTCTCGTCGAGCTTGAATGAACATTCTTTTATATATATATAGTGATAAATCACCATTCTTCATCGTTAAAATTTTGAGAATGATAACAAGAAAGATATATATTTATAGCTATCGGACAGGTTTTATAAACGAGTCTTTTAGGAATTTTTACGATTAGAATGGATGAGCACTGATAATATAATGCCAGAGTGTGAATGCATATGAATTGTTTGCCGGGTAAGGCGTAGTGCGTTATTACAATCGCCCGATCGTTTCGTCATTTCACGAAAGACGATGAGTTGAGAAGATATTAATCAAATAAAACGGAGCCTAACTACTGAACATGTCAGAAATGATCAATCAATTGTAATTAATAAAACAGGGCGGTTGAGTCGTCGTATAATTCTTCGAAGTGCACAGTACATTGTATTATACTTCGATAATAGGTATCGAATTTTTCTACCTTATACGAAATTCAGTACATACAATTATTGAAAAATTAACATTTCTTTTCTCCACTTACAATTTTTAATACACAATTAACCATACAAGCTACAATCCAACCACGCACGACTTTCGAGCAACTCCGCTCGCACGGTCGTCACTTTATTCCAGCTCGTACACCTTCGGAAAACTGTGCAACCCGGTAAAACTACCTTGTACTTAAACAAGTACCTACTATATAGTGTCGTACAAACTCGTTTTCTCTCGCCCTAACCTATAAATCACTCGCGTGCGTTCGTTAACCTACGGCTTTATATATACGTTGTAGCAGCCAACCTCGCGCGCGTTTTTCTCCACCCCTGCGCGCGTCTATTATATATATATATATATACACACACACGACAACTACGCGGAAAAGCCGACGCACAGTAGTCCGCCCTTTTGACACTTAACGATGGTTTATATAAAATACCTGTCGTTTGATATATAAGGTGATTTATACCTGGACGCCTGTGTCTGGGCACTGTTTCCTTTTTCACTCCTAACTCTCGGCACTTCCCGCGTGACACTGTTTTTTTGTATTCTATACGTGCTCACACCTACTTAGATCCTGCCTCGCACGCGTCGCGCCACAAACTGATCGCGCGCTGTTACTTAGTTCGGCTGCTGTTGCTGCTGCCTGCTACGAAGCGAGCGGAGCTGAGTTGATGGTCGGAGCAGAAAAGAAATGGAGCGAGTGCAAGGTTGCGTGGGGTGCGGGTAATGTAGGGAGCTTTTCTTTTTTTTTTAGGTAATGAGGGGGAAGTGAATGGAAGTGGAGATTGGGTTTGTTTAGTAGTGGAATGTAATTTTTGTTTGGAGGTTTCATTGAGTGGGTAATATGTGAGTTATCGACAGCGGTAATGTAGGTAAGTTTTTTTATCAAAGCCTGATATCAATCAGAATGAGGTGACGGGCTTTTCAAACAGAGAGCAGCACTTGCTGGCTTGGCGGCGCGCGTAATTCAAACGTCATTATGCTCTAATCAGCTAATGCTTCTACACATATGACTGATAATACTGAGCTTGTCAAATGATAAGTAAAACATCAGATCACATCGTAAAACAGAAGCAAAACCACATATTTCAATCAGTTCAATCAAAATGCTGAATACCTTATTATAGCGATAAATAGTTGGTCTACCACACGATATATATTCTTTTCCTTGAATATTCGTTACCCATGATTAGGTTTAAGACTGACTCACGCCCACCTGACATATCCCAACTGTAACTGCACCGCCGTAACCACGCGAGTCGCATGATGAATCATATATATGATATTTGTTACAACTACGTGAACAACGGCTTCAGGCTTGCGAAAACCAGTCCTTGATGTTTTTATGATGCGTGAAATTAATATACACACGGCGAATAAAGAAGTTTATATATATATATATTAGAAACCCGACCGAGAACAACAGACAATCGCGCATTATATTGTTCATTTGATAAATCTCAATTAATACATAAATATATATGTAAGCATATTTATCGCTTATGAGAAATCATAATTATACCCTGTTATTATCTAATACATTAACTCGGGCGGCGATGGACGCGCTTATGCATAAGAACTTTGATTATTACGATTCATCGTGAACCCTTTTGTTTACAGCAACGCGTATTAGCTCAATTATCGATGTCACCGCGAAGATAGAACGAGTGCGATGACAATCACGTGAAGTCTATATAACAGCGCAGAGGAGACGGCGTGTCAACGTGTAATCGCTGATCGAAAGTTGCGTACGTAAATCCGATCGGTATCTTTCTATCTGCGTCATTCAGCGTTGATTGTTGCAAGTGTCAATCAGGCGAGTTAATGATGATAATAAGTCCTTTGCAGTTTTTATAGTTATTATAAATTTCGGTAAAGGTGTATATAAAAATATATACTTACAAGGTGGAGTTAGTCGTCAAATATATTATGCGTATGCAAGTTATAAGTGTCCGGTATAGAGACAAAAGGACGGTTTCATGCTGCTTGAACATCTGTGTCATTGCCTGGTTGATCTTTACCAATTAGCAGTTGTCATCGATCAATAATTCGATGTATCCTCTCTTAACGTATATATACTCTACCATACTCATAAAAAAAAACAAAAAAAAAATAAACAATCATCAATCAGTATACATTTTTAGATTATTTTCCATTTAAAATTCACACCTCCCGAAAACCCAATTAAAAACAAAATAAAAATTATACAGAGACAGCAAAAAAATAAGAATCACCATTCGTGCCCACCTTGAGACCACGCCGTTGTCGCGGGCAATTAGCGTCGTGTCTCTCTCTCTCTCTTTCTCTCTCTCTCTCTCTCTGAACTTGGCGGTCATCAACAGCGCAAGGACTGTAACTCGCGCGAGACGATCCCATAATATATGCGGGCTGCTGCATCGCGTAGTAAGAAATAAATAAGGTTACTGCAGCAATTCACTCTTAGCGCCGGGATTTACATAAACGCTGCTGTCATTATTATATACTTACGGTAATTTCGTTAAATTATCCACACGAAACGTTTTTTTTTTTCATCGAAGGGACACAAGAGAGAAAAATGTTTTCTTATATTTGTATAAATATATATGTTGGCATTTGGGATTAGAACGATCAAGGTGGCGAGGTATGAGGTATTCACGTATACGACGGGTGTGTACCTTGGTTCGCGTGTATACTCGTGCATAATGCATCAGGGATTACATAGCAGGCACTCCTTAATAAGGATATAACTAAGCTCGATGTGTCGCCTGTAGACGATGCAGTTTGTTGGGACGAAACATCAGTGTATATCGATATTTTCATACGGTTTTATAATTTACGAGCTATTTGCACTGCCGTTCGGGTAACATATAATGACAAGAGAATTATTGGAAAGCTCAAAAAATTATGATACAATACAATACAATCGCTATATAGACAAACAAGATAAAACTGATTCTCTTTATTTTTTAGCAAGACTTGCTGCGTATACAACTATATAAAAAATCTACTTCGAACCTTTCATCTTTATACACGTAAAAAAAGCGTATATATACACATTAAATCTCCTCTTCACCTCGTCACCACCTTTTTCTTCTTCCTATATATCCCCCGCAATCTCCCTGTCCCTCGCTCACTCACTCACCCTCTCCTCTCGATTTTTGGACAGTCACATACATACACACAGCGCAGCAACTAATCTCGCATCTCCTCCTTCTTTATACTGCGCAGGCGCTGTAGATCGCGGCCGCGCTTACTGCGCGGTCACTTTTAAAGCCACCGGCGCTGCCGCGGCAACAGTCGATCGGCGGACGACGCCTCGTTCGCGTGCGTGTGTGTGGTTTCTCTCTTTCTCTCTATATATACTTACAAGTTTTCTCTCTCTCTCACTTTATACGCGTACATAGGTATATACATACATGTGCAGTGGCCTCGTACAGTTTTTCCACCTGATGTGAGAGTGATCGGCAACTATATATAGTATAGTATAAGAAACTAAAGGCTGCTGCAGCAACGAGAAAGAGAGAAAGAGCGAAAGTTAAGGAGATTCACTTGTGACATATACACGAGAGGAGGAGGTGAAGTGATCTCTTGTATTGGAGGTACGTGTGTTATGTGTGTATATGTATGTAAGAACGTTGAGAAACTCGTTTTTTCGAACGCTCCCGGGTCTTTCTCTCTGTGGATATGAGGTTTTAAGTTTAAGGTTGGCGTATGAGTAAAGTATATATGTAATGTGGACGTAGAGTTGCGCCGACAACGTGGTTGATATATAGGTATAATATATACTTGGCGAACGTAAACATTGAGCGCAGTCGCAGTGCTGTCAGTATCTGTGTGTGGCAATGAGATTTCTTTTTATATTTTCGAAAAATATTTTACATTTCTTATTTTGGTTAAACTTAAACCTTCGCGCATATACTCTGATTTTTACCAGAATCGTGCGTTTTAACCTTGAAAATAAAAAATTTTCGCAGTACCACACATATATTCTGTCACGCACAATGACTCCGCTTTTCCTAAACAAAAATAAACGTTTGTTATTACCATCGCATCTAAAAATATATCCCGCATCTCTTTTTCCGCATCAACGCCCTTTTTTCCTCTACACTCTAGTCCCTACTCCGGTCGACTAAAGAAATGCATCGTGGTCGCATACCTCCGTGCGCGCTTTGTGTACTTATGTACACGGTCCCTCCGGAAAATCGGCTGCTGGGCAGCGTCGGTAACAGCCGCGTACATTGAGGCCAGGGGTCACTGACTTATGGAACATTCGACGTCGGTGTATGCCGTCGAAATCCTGCGCTTCGTGCAGGTGATGAAGTAAGTGATTGGGGGGAGACTACGCCGGGTAAGTGTTTTTTTTATGTGGAGGTTCGGTAGTGGTATTGGAAGAGTATAATGGGGTTTGAGATTGGTATAGATGGAATTAGAAATGTATGTATGATTGTTGTTATCAAAATTATAATGAAAAAAACTTCGTGAGAAAATACATGAGTTAAATGTGATAGTTACGTTGGTTGAGATTGTAATGTTAATCTATAATATAAATGCATTCTTCAAATGCTTAGATATGTTTTTTATATATTAAGAACAAGTAGGTATAAGATACGCAAAAGGTTTTGAAATAAAATATCAATCTATTACACCGAAATGAAAGAAAACAAACAAAAATACTGATTTTTTTAACCGATTGCCAAGAGAATTGTTAGCATATAACATCACTTAGTCACTTTGTATACAAATGTTAAAATTAGGAAATTCTCTGTGTTTCTAACATTTCAAGGAAAAATTTATGTCAACCGCAAGACAGAGAAAAGATTTAAAAAGAATATAATAACACACTCATTTGTTCTATTCTCAGCGCTTAGTCTATTCTGTCCCACAATTGCTTCTACTTTTGCCACCTACAAAATCGTCATAAACCAACCGAAATTCAATTCACACCTTAATATAATACTAAAAAGAAAACAAAAATCAAGAGTCACATTGTTATCCCTTTTATCCTCACTCTCATACTTTTTCGTACCAAGAATCATTACACACTACAATAATTCTTCCTCGTTTATACATCCAACAGGAATTGACGGAACCGCTGCGATAACGTTTTTCTGCGTATCGCTTACCAGTGACTAAAGTTCATTGTATCCTTGATAAGTATTATACTCAACCCTATATCTCTCTCTCTCTCTCTCTCTCTCTCTCTTTCACTCTCTTTTTTTAGACGATACATTCGTAATATTCTATTACGTAATATATGGTAACGGTTACTTACAACGCGGTTCGTGACAAAGCGTCGCGGTAAGGCGTGAGCGCGCGAAAAAAGTCACAGTACACTCTGCGATATATATATATATATATATATATATACATGTGCGATTTCGAAACGCACAGTCGTCGGTCAATGAGCCGCGACGAGGTAGTCTATGAGTGTTTTTGTCGCTTTATTCGCGCCTGTGGGAAGCGCGACGTGAACCGTTTGATTGAAAACCAAAGCTGTGGTAATACTAAATAAGTGTAACGATCGACCTCGTATATAATATAAGATTGATTTTTAATTAATTTTACATTCTCATATTTCACATTCTTTAGTTTCTTCTCTTTCAACAAAAATTCACGTACTATTATATAAATATAATTACCTCAATTATCAAATCATACGCAACCATTCCCACACCATACACTTAAACCCAAATCGTTCTCCACTACAAGCAATCTCAAAAATTACCCTCGCCTCACTTATATACACTTTTCGAAATCACAGCTACTCGTTTCCACATACATACACGGGTAGAGGTAACGAGACACTATTGCATACGGAAACGAGTATATATACACGCTTATACGCACGGGAGTGTCAAATAACGTTGACGTCGTGTCTCACCCTCGCACGGAAGCGCTAAAATATAACTAGAAAAGCTACATGGGTGTACTGTCGTTATACGAAGCAGACGTTAATTGCGGTTGTCTGATTGGCGAGTGATTAGCAGTGGCGCTCGATGTTTGGGTTAGCGAAGAAGAAAAAGAATAAGTATGCAAAGTGACGAGGTATATAAGTAGTTGCTTAAAATTCGCGATTCGTGTTCTTTTTTTTCTGCGTTCCTTTTATTCTTCTTCTTTTTCTTCGGTAAATATGTACGGTGTTGCTGTTTACGAAGGTTTCCAGTATACACGGACGCGTATGATGGAACAATAGCGCAAATAGCTCGCGAGTTTCTCTGCCAGCTTTGATTTGAAGAGTGAATGAAATCACAGCGCGTGTTAGATTAATAATTGTGCTGTTCTCTGAGTCATTGAAAAACTGTAATAGCAGTTGCGTAACTATATTCTTTCTTAATCGCATACATAGAAATTAAACGTTGTTGTTTTTTTTATTTTTTTTTTAAATTATAATTAAATTCGCGTTTCGATAATAAGTGCGTGTATATATATGTGCATCAACAATATTATAAAGATCATGGTAAACTCGCGCGCGTCGATCAATCAATCAATGCCATTTTACAACCCTCAATTAATTCGCCAAAGACGATTCAATTCGATACGATAATAATAAAAAAAAATGTGCAATCGCTTGACAATGCAATTCGCACGATTTATATACATTCTATTTCCAGTCGCGGACCGCCGGCACTTGTCAAGGCAAAGCTGATCGTTACTTTGAACGAGGAAAATATATAATTGACTTCCTACATACACACGTACACCAATCCGAACGTACACTTTCCTTCTACAACTATATATATACAATTGAGATAAGACATACTGCTTTCACGTAACTTTATATTTTACGATATTATCGTGCAGATTCGATGACGACAACGACGATGTTGCTGCTGTTACCACTGTTGCTGTTCGTCGGGTTGACGGGTATTACCGCCCGTGAAACTGACTACTGTTACGCTTTCGAGCAAGATCCTTACCTGCTTATGGGTACCAAGACGGCGTACCAATTTGTACGAGGCAGGTCCCATCTGCCACCTGTGCCAAGTGAGTATAATGTATAAGATAGGTTTGATTTTTATTGGATTAGAATTTATGAGGTGATAAAGTGTATATATGTGTGCAGTGATTGCGGGTAAGAGAGTATGGGAATGGTAATTTTATAGTGAAAATTAATAGGATTTACAATACGTGTGGGAGTATTTTTATGATTTTATACGTAAACTTATATATAAACCGTTTGCGTGTATTTATCAGCTATAATAAGAAATGTCTATTAAATTGCAGTAATTGGTTGAATTATGAGATCATTGTTATAATTGCAGCTCTATTCTTTTAGTACACTAATTGAAACGGAAATAAAAATGATAATTAGATGATGGATAAACAAATAAATTACAACGAGCACGTGATCAACGTTATATATATATATATATATATATATATATATAGTATAAGTTAAAAGAGAGAGATAAGTAAATATTGAACATTGTGTGGTATAGTAAAGTATATATTGACAGCGATAACTTGGTGAACGAAGAAAAAAGAAAATTATAAAATCGTCTCTAGGAAGTATTCTACGAGAAATCATTTATAATCGTACATACTTCACACGACAATTTGTCCGCACGTCGTCACCGCGATGTGCCCACAGTTGAAATTTCAGTGATTTAACGTTTAATTATGTCATAATGACCTCATGAGAGAGAGAGAGAGAGAAAGAGCTAAATCCTCATCTCAAGCCTTTTCCCGGCGTACATATACCCAAGGTTTCCACTTCAATTGTCGCTTACGTAACGTCCGTATGTTAACATCTTTTCACACTCGTGTCACCTCAAAAATCTACTCACATATTGTCTCTGGTGTTGTTTTATTTTTAGCAAAGGCTTCGTGAGTGGATTCTCCGAAAATACTTATTCTTTTTGTTCTCGGATAATTCGCCCAATGCATCGTTATTATTGTTAAATCAATGAATATATCTATATATCTAGATCAAATTAATTTTTCAAACGGCCATATCTCTAGATCTAATGTTTATATTAAGCTGTTTTTGCTTTTCTAGTTCGATTACTTACATCTGTATCCTATCAATTGGTAAAAAGAAAAACAAAAAAACATTCGATCTATATATTCATTACTAAAAACGAATATCTCTTCGCTTTTACAACTCTGCCGGTGAAAAAATTTCTAGTCGACGTACGGAAGCTGCGTACCTATATACATAGGAGAACCGTAGACGTCCGTCGCTGGTCTTATATATGCATTATACTTATACGCACACGGCGGCAGTAAATGACAAGTAGGTTAATACTCGCGAGGCACGGGTTAATTCGCGATTATTACATTGTTTCGTTAACAACTGGTGGTGCTGCTGCTACTGCTGCCGTCCCAGTATTGATGAATCTTTACTTAATCTACGATACATACCTATGATGTGCACCAGCCTTGTTCCATATATTTTATATTTCAAACCTTCAAATATATATATATATATATATAAATATAACCGTAAAACAATAGAATCGCCGACATCCCACGTAAAATATATTAAAAAATCGTGTAATTACATCACGTATTGTTACAGATTGCACACCAGTACAGATATGGATGCTAGCACGGCATGGCGCTAGGTATCCGAACAAGAAAAGCATAGTCCAGTTATCAACGCTGCCGAATCTAAGGAATCAGATCCTCTATAACCACGAGAACCGCGGAAGTAAGTACATTTTCTATACCTATATATACTTTTCCACTCGTTTCTCCTTCGTATATCAATTCACTATAACAAAGAAATCTGGAGCAAAACCACTGAGCTTTTATATATATATATATATATATATACACCACTGCAATTACGTAAGCCCATTAACGGTCCGGCGTTTATTACGAAAACTCGCGACGTCGCTGACCTACTCGGCATAGTAGACTTACGCGTAGCGAATATCAATGCGGTGCGTATATATATATATATATATATATGTATACGCTCGTAAACCTGCCGTGCACGGCGACTTAACTTACTTCGACGTGAAAAGAGAGGAGCGGAGGTACGTGTTGGGATTTTCGTTGAGGTATACGCGTGTGCAAGTAAGTAAGTAGGTGTATTTGTCGAAGAATTAGCGGTGTGGAAATTTTTTTAGAAAAAGAAGAAGAAGAAGAAAAAGGTTTCGAGGACTTGGGGATCATTGACTACTACTGTGTTAAGTGGTTGTTGAAATGAGTTTGTTAATTAATTGTTATGGGGTATGTGTCATAAGTTGGTTATGGGTCATAAATAATTGAAATAAACCTTGTTTTAATGTAGGTAGGTGGTTTTGCAAAATTAAAATTCCGGTTGAAAATGAGGACGATTTCGTATGAAGGATACGAGCGGAAATGAATTATTTTAATAAATTCTAAAATATAATAAAAATATACGCTTGTAATAACTTCAATAGTTATCTATAAGATTAAAATTTTGTTAGATTTTAATACATATAGTCTCCTAATAAGCTATTTTCAATGATACCTAACCGAACCAAAACACCACAAAAATCCTTCATTTCCATGCCCAACTTTACTTCATAACTAACATCCGCACAACACTTGACCAACAGACGGCCGCATGTGTAACGCTGACCTGGAGTACCTAAAGAGTACGCAATCAAACCCGAACCTCACGGAAGCGATGGCGAGCATGCTGACACCTCAGGGCGAGCAGGACACGCGGTTGTTCGCCAAACGGCTTCAAAGCGCGTTCCCCGAGCTTCTTCGGTCTAATCCACAGACCCTCAGTGCTCAGGAGTACAAGGTATGCATATGTCTATACATTTATAGATTGTGTATGGGTAAGGGCTAATTATGTATGTATACATAGTTCCGGTCAACGAAGCGGGAACGGACGGAGGCGACGATGGCCGAGTTTATGGACGGGTTGTTCGGCAGTAGACATGCCGTACCCGCCGAGGTACCGCCTATCGACAACGATACTCTTCTTTACGTGAGTGCGCTTTTCCTTTACAATCTTGCTTATATCTTTATCAATTATGGTACATGATATAATATTAAGCGAATGTTTTTTTTTCGTTTATAGTTGTACAAAAACTGCCCGATGTGGAACAAGACATCGTCGCCAATGTACAGCACTATAGAAGCTCAGCGGTTTATCAACGGTCCTGAGTACCAAAACCTTCTGCAGAACGTCAGCAGGCGGTTAGGGTTCGAGTACAAGATCAACAATGGTATGGTGGTATGATGTTGCGTTGTAACATTTCACAAGTGAAACAAAAAATGAAAAAATGTCTTTGTATTATATAGATTCCATCCAGTTGATGTACGATATGTGCCGATACGAGAAAGCTTGGCAAGTTGATCGGCTTTCCGCTTGGTGCTCGGTGTTTAGTAAGGAAGAGATGAAGGTTTTGGAGTACCTTGAGGATTTACATTATTATTATGATGAGGGGCCAGGACGTGACCTCATTGCCAAGCTCGCATGTCCGTTGTTGCAGGATATGTTCAATCATTTCAAGTGAGTGTGCTGTTAATTTAAAAGCTACAGTTTCTAATTTTTAATTGTATATGATGATTATTAGTTTGTTGTAAAATTAATAGATATTATCTATCCTTTTTTTGTACGGTTAACCTACACTTTCTAGATTTATTTATTTTAACGATTGATCAAACACAACATAATTTTTATTAAAATTATGAAGCTGTTTGTAAAGAAAATTATAATTTAATTTGTGATAATAAATAAACCTATATAGTATATACAAATCATGATAAGTAAATTAATAAGTCCACTCCATCATATATTTATTACTTATACACTCACTTATACCAAACCTCACCTACATAGGAACCTGGAACGCGGTAACTTCAGTAACGAGCCAAAAGGCGTTTTCTACTTCGCACATTCGACGACATTAACGACCCTCCTTACCGCATTAGGCATAGGTAAGGACCCTGTGCCTCCAAGGGCTGACAATTTCCACTCGCAGAACAGACGAACCTTCCGTTCTTCCATCCTTGATCCATTCAGTGGTAACCTCATTGCTGTGTTCTACAGGTATGTGACGAAAGCTGAACAATATTTTATATGAAAAATAATTTTTCTGATTCTATAAAAAGTTAGGATAACGGGTAATTTCGTGGAGAATCGTTAAAAGATGAGATTATTATCGATTTATATGGAAACTTTATAGAAATAGATAACTTGGCGTATATCATTGTTTCTTTTATACATATAGAGAGCCTATTGTTATTTTTTTTTCAACATTAAAAGGTAGAATTTTAAATAGATGCACTATATAACCAAAATACTTGAAAATCCACAGATGCAGCACAGCGCGGTCGCCTAACAAAGTGATGTTCTACACTGAAGAAATGCCCGTGTTGATGGAAGGCTGCAGCGTCGGTTTATGCGACTGGGACTACTTGAAGGAACGTTTCGGTCGTCAACTCGACGGTTGTTCCGACCTCAGTTTCTGTAACGACCCGAACTCCGCGACTGGATTACATGGATTCGTCGTTCTCGTCGTTGCAGCTGTTGGTCTTCGTGCGATACTGTGATGTGCCTTAATTGTGTATGTGTGACGCTTTTTGTGTTTTGTAAATACGATGCCGTATGATTATGATTATAATAGTGTTGTGATGATATTTGTGTAACGCTATTATATATATATATATATATATATATATATATACACACACACACACACACATAAAGTGACGAGATGAAGTATATATATATATGATGTTTTAACGCGCGACATGTAGATTTTAATATAATATATGGTTATGATATGATGTTCTTGCTGAGGAAGATGATGATCTTCGGAGAGAGAGAGTATTTTTTAAATAATTTATATAATATACAGATGATAATTGGAGAAAGCGTTGAATAAAAGTTTATTACTATACGTTGTACCTGTGTGTTTTTTGTTCTTGGTCCTTGCTAAGCTATACTTGTTGCTTTTTATAATTGCCATAATTCATCCATTCCAATTGTTTCAATAGTAGTATAATAGTTCAAGATAACATTAGCAGTTTTATTAAGCTATGATGAATAATAATCCCACGAGTAAACATTTCTAATAGCATCGAGTAATTAGATTAAAATAAAAGTATTTTAAAATTATTCAAACTATCTCACCTACCTGCGTATTATCTAAAAAAAGTGTTGCAGAGAAATTAGCTTTTTAGAATAAATTATATATATATATATATATATAATATTCGTAGTGTAACTTTCAACCTTCTATATTAAAAACCGAAATTGCCGATGCCAGTAGCGATCTGCTATTATCCGTCTATTATCTGAAAGCATATATATATATACATATACACACACACTCACACACACACACACACACACGCATTAGCATTACTAATTAGCAAAACTCTCGTCGATTCGTCAGTTGTTCACACACATGAAGCACGTCTACTGATAACGAGAGTTCACGTCTTCTTTTTATTCTATATTCTCTATCTTCGGTTTCTATCGGTATTTGACGATAATGCAGATGTAGTGAATCATGATCCACCGGCGTGAGTGTGGTGCATCATCACAAGTGGTACTACTTGTAGTTCTTATACTCACATTTTTTAATGCAAGGACGTGGAGTGATGATGGCGCATGCTACGAGAAGAAAATGTACCCGTGGATGGGTACCAAAACAGCGTATGAGACGGGACGGGGGAACATGGAGAAGTCGAAGATTGATGCCAGTGAGTGTAAATTTTTACAAATATATCGTAAAATCGAAAGTAAAAAATAAAATAACTTTACGATTGTGATAAATGATAACATTTAACATATAGAATGCAGCCCAATTCAACTCTGGGCCATAATACGTCACGGAACCCGCTACCCAAGCAGCGATGACGTGAAGCAGTTCCTTTTCCTCCATCAATTACGGGACAAAGTTGTCACGAACCACGATAAAAATGGAAGTACGTAAATATACGTCTATACCATAATATACAAATCACTGATTCCCGTCACACTATATATATTAAGAACCAAAATACGATTATTATAGAAGGCGAGCTATGTAGTATAGACTTGGACAACCTACGTGAATGGGATCTAACGCCTGCACCAAGTGAGATGACATTCATGGGGTTGACGCCGCGAGGTGAGGAAGAGATGCGAGGGTTGGCGAGGCGTCTGCAAGATGCTTTCCCCGAACTCTTGCGGTTTAATAGCCGGAACGTATCGCAGAAGGATTTTAAAGTACGCATAGTGGTTGAACTATACTACTTATAGTATACTAGATCATAATAACATTATTAACACTATACTGTATCATGAATAAACAAAAATATTAATCAGGTGTTTTTAGGTCTTCATCTACTTTATATATTAAGGCCTAAAAAGACAAACAAATGTAAAACCTCTTATTTTTTACTTTTTCACTTTTTAAATGAAATGATTTGGAATTTTTTTTAACTTTATACGTATTTTTTTCGACTTTGATATATATAAGAAATAAACAATTTTGATTATTTTTGTTAATGAGTATACAGTATCTGATTTTTATTTTTCTTTAGTTCAGAGCGACGGTGAAGGAACGCACTCAGTCAAGCTTACGAGCTTTCGTTGAAGGACTCTTCGGTGATGAGTATTTGATTGTGCCTGAAACGCCATCCAAGAATGATTCTCTTTTATACGTACGTATAGGTTATTAATCAATCTATTTTACATATCCATATTGAAAATAGAGTTCGATTTTTAGACCTATAAAAACTGTCCGGCATACGAGAAGAGCCTGATTATTGATCCCCTCGTCGAAGCTGAGACGAAAAAGTTCACAGCTGGCCCGGAGTTCCGGAACCTTCTGCGAAAGGTCAGCAAACGGTTGGGGTTCGAAGATACTTTAGATAACGGTAATGATTAAATTTTTAATATATTGCATCTTTAGTTTTATATATACATGATGCATATATTATTTATAGATACCGTGTTGCTGATGTACGAGGTATGCCGGTACGAAAAAGCCTGGAACGTCGGTCGCTCGTCCCCATGGTGTGCCGTTTTTAGTACAGAAGACATTCGCGTTCTAGAGTACCGTGAAGACATAGGTTGCTACTACTACTGCGGACCAGGACGCAGAATTAATGAGATGCTCGGTTGTCCGCCCTTGCAGGATATGGTTCAACATTTTAGGTATATATATAAATATCATAATATCTCGGTTCATCTTTGGTATACGTTGGTAACGAAGCATCGTATAACCGACGTTTCGGTTTCAGAAACTTGAGGAATAGTATTGAAGAACCGAAAGGGATCTTTTACTTCAGTCATACGGTGACGTTGCAGGCGATGATGGCAGCTATGGGAATTGGTAAGGATGACCGGCCGTTGATGGCGGATAATTATGGGAGTATGGGGAACAGAAGGTTCCGCACGTCGTTCATTGGACCATTCGCTGGTAACGTTGTTGCTGTGTATTACAAGTGCGAAGGGGAGAAAATGGCTGATAAAGTTGCAATTTACGTGTCGGAGAGGCTGTGGAAGTTCGATGGATGTGATCATGGGGTTTGCGATTGGGAGCAGCTGGAGCGGATGTTCGGGAAGACGGCTGATGAGTGTAGTCTTGATTTTTGCTATAAATGATGGTTTCAGATGTGTTGAGGTGTAGTGTGGTGTTAAATATAAATAAACAAGCAAATATCTTAATTTTTAATGTCTGATCACCTGTTTAATATCTTTTCATTATAAAAAATATTATTTTGAAATCTTTGTACGAAAAATTAATCATGTGTCAGAAGATTTAGGCTTAGTGCATATATATGAAATAAAGTTAAATTTCTAAACAAACTTAAAAAATGTATACTATTAAAATAAAAGAACGAAATTAATTTTATTTTAAGAACAACTCTATGTTTAAAATTAGAATCCCGATTCCACATTATCAAAAAGAAGATTCTACTTCTTTCATGTGATTTCTACAGATGTTATCATGAGTAAAATTATCTTGTCATTAGCAAGTTGAATTAACGGCCTGAAAAGTAAAATGGATTTATTTGTTCCGCGTATACAAAGCTGAACTGAGATATCTGTATTTTTATTATCGTGTATTTTTTGAATAATTTAAAGATGCTTGATTTAACCAATTCATAAATGTAGCATATAATTATTAACATCTTTTACCAAATTTTCATTAAAAAACTCCATTGCGACACTAAGAAAAGTTACTCGCAAGAAAACACTTTTAATTAAAAACATGGCCAAATACAATGAAATCTCTGATAAAATATTGACTCTTTTACTACATTTATCGTATCCTAAAATTATCACAACTGCATGTAAAAGTATGGATGTCAAAGTTGACGTAAATAATTCGAAAATCAACACAAGTTTAGTTAAAAATAACATTCAAAGAAAATATACATAACTATATATTAGAACGATAATTAAAAATAACATTCAAAGAAAATATACATAACTATATATCAGAACGATCATTAAAAATAATATTCAAAGAAAATATACATAACTATATATTAGAACGATAATGTGTGACGCCCTCTAAAGTCCGTGGTGAATGACAAACCAATCACACAACTGGTTCGTCACAAATCGAGATGTAAATCGCAACGTCTGTTTAGACGAGTGAAGGTCGCTTACGATGTATACAATATAGGTATACAATGTATTCCAAATTTCTGACGGAATTAGTGATATATTACCCCTTAAGCTACTTATTTACATATGTAACGTTACGATCTCATTTATTTTAGAACAAAAGGCTGGTTCTCATTATTACAAAAAAAAACAAGCGATCTGTAGAGCTTGAACAGATGGAACTTGTCGGATGACTCGCTCATGGCGCTTGCTTTGGTACGGGCAAGATTGTAATGTATGATTGTAAGTTTATAAGCATAACGCCTGCGCAACGGTTTCCCTGAGTTTCTGTAGTCCCGTTGCCGAAATATTTAGCCGAAAAATATCACGCCACATGGTTAATTTCACCGTAATACATATAATGCCCAATTTTTTTCATTGTTTTGTATAACAACACAGAGCCATGGCCAGGAGTCAGACTTCAAGACTAAATGAAAAGATTAAAAATTTTAGTTTTCGTAAAAATATTATACCTTATCCAGAATTCAGATTATCTAGTAACTATATAAAATTTTTCATTTGACGAAGTACACCGATTTATACAACGACGAATGAATGGTTTGCAATGACAGTAAGCTATCCGCATATAGTGTGCCGCGTCTTCGTTACTATAAGGACGTTGACGTGCTCAAGTATACAGGGATGACCTCCGATGAAGAACGTTCGAAAACGCTGTTGACCAGTACAGCATTCTAAAATTTTCCGACACAAAACGATGACGTTTCAGAACTGGACGTAAGTTTCCGTGAAATGTAATATATATAAGTTCGTCATACGTTCACAACCTTACGTAAATAAACAAGCATCCGAGTTAACTCTATTCTATCTGAAAAAAAAACTTTTCCATCTCTCTCGAAAGGATAATACAGATGAAGCAATCATTATGTACATCGCTTGCATGGGCAATCACAGGGTAAAAAACACGGAAGATACGCGCACACGCGTGCGATCGCGAGATTCTCCGACACGACATGCATGAGAGATTCTTTTCTTGTCTCTATAGCATTGGCATTGTGCCAGAATAAACGCAGTGTGTGTGCATGCGTCGGTTGGGTATACGAATGGTCGTCGATCGTTGACACCTGTTACAGCTGGTATTAGAGAGAGGAATAACAAGAAGAAGGTGGATCGTAAGAGCTGCAGAGAATTTGAAGTAGAAATAGTGAGTATGGGTGTGTTGTGAAATGTAAATGAAGGAAGTAGAAAGATAGCGTTTTTTTATTATTCGTCGATTGATTTATAGCTATAACCGTGAATAATTTTTTTACGTAATTATTACATAGTAAGTTATAATATTGTATTTTAAATTGCTAAAATTAATAGAAATCGGTTAAATTTTTCTGAAATAGTAATTTAGTATATATCTACCATTCTATGAATATATTATATGATAAAGAGATGGACTTGAGATTGTCACCTCTAATGATTGTGATTGGTCGATTTGAAATGGACATGTAAAATTTGATTGGCCCACGAAAGGGCGCGCGCATAGACACTGCTAGTATATTAAAAAAAAATAATTTAAAAAAAAAAAAATTGATACTGTTAAAGTAGTCGCGAAATCTTAATTTCATATATTAAAACTGGTTATGATTCCTAGTTCGTATATTAACCTTAATTTGATAATCTAAAAAGTCGATATTTCCATGATTTTGCATTTTTTTTTTATTAATTTACGATTGTTCATTTATAAGTTTAGCGTTACTAAACAGTTAAGAACCACTCAAATTCACAGTATTTGAATTATTTTATGGCTGTCAATTTTTACGTCACTTACGTACACACCGGTCCAATATCTATCCAATTTTATAACACTCAAAGCTAAAGTATCCTCGATACCCAACGTCACAAAAATTCCAACGATTACAAGATAACCAATAACCAACTTTACGTGTTAACATCGACATCCTCCTATCGTTCGATCGCGAATAACCAAATTGTATTGTCGCGAGGCATCACATCCCGATAAGATCTTACACCGTCTGTGCGTTTTTACCCACAATGTTCCATACCAATACGCGTCATTAACTTACTACTTCACGTACTTACAGCATCGTAACCATGCTCACCGTATCCATACTACTGTCAATCCTTACGCTTACCTTAGCGTTCCAGCCTGACGACAAGTGCTACGATTCGCGGCTGGATTTCCATCCGTACATGGGTCCACGTTCGGCATATCAGTTCATCCGTGGTAACATCATTCGCCCTGAGTCCAGTAAGTATATAATACAGTGTAAAGTACATTTTTATCCCTTCCGAAGTTGTTTCTAAAAGTGTATTTTACCATCACAGCATGTGTACCCGTGCAGATATGGATGGTAGCGAGGCACGGTACGAGTTATCCGTCGAAGGAGGCCATGCCGGACCCATCAATCCTGGCAACGCTGCGGGATAATATCGTTAAGAGCCACGAAATCGGCAGTATATACGATTATTATATAACGTTACATATTTTCCTCTTCACTTTTTATTTAATAAATAAATAAATCACAGCTGGAACGTTGTGCCCGGTGGAGCTGGAGAACTTACGACGTTGGCGGTCGGACCTGAACATCACTAACGGCATGATGCAACTACTCACACCGCAGGGAAAGGAAGATATGCGGTTGCTCGCTAAACGTCTGCAAGCTTCTTTCCCCGAGCTCCTACAGGTCGAGCCTTCGATCGTCAAGCCCGGCGAGTTTGTTGTAAGTGTGCTGTTGTTATATGCGTTATAGACTGATTGATTGTAAATAATTTTTATTTATTATTGTTAGTTCCAAACCACCGATACACAGCGCACGCAGAACAGCATGAAGTCGTTCATGCGTGGTCTTCTAGGTAGTAGTAAAGCTGTGATGCTGGTGATGCCGCCGGAGAACGATACGCTACTTCGCGTAAGTTACATAATATAAATACTATAGTTGGTTTTTGGGAGTATTTACATTATTTTCGGTTATGTATAATTCCATGCAGCTCCACGAGAATTGTCCAGCTTGGAACATAAGCTGCTTGAACGGGGCATCCGAGCGTGACAAATTCACCGAAGGCTTGGAGGTGCACGAGTTACTGCAGAGGCTGAATAAACGCCTGGGTATCAATGAGACCATCGGATTTGGTACGTACATCTCTTTTTAGTTTACCAGAAGAAAATAAGTGGAATTTTTAGAGAACGTTGTGTGATTAGATACAGCGAAATCGATGTACGACATGTGCCGACTCGAGACGGCCTGGTACCCAGACCGCGCGTCCGTTTGGTGCGCGCTATTCCGACAGGAAGACTTCAACGTTCTGGAATACCGTGAGGACCTTGAGCAGTACTACAGTACCGGCCCGGGCAACGAACTTAGCCGTCGACTTGGATGCCGGGTCCTCACTGATATGTTCCAGCATTTCAGGTATATATTGCATGTTATCATTGTACGAAATTATATGAGTGTTTAAAATACGAGCCATTGTACAGGTTATTGGAGTCGAAGCAGGTGACAAAGCAGCCGAAAGGTATCTTTTACTTTGCGCATACGGTGACAGTACAGTCGCTGCTGGCACTGATGAGAATCGGTAAGGAATCCCCAGCGATCTCTGCCACCAACTACGCTACCGCTGGTACAAGGCAGTTCCGGTCGTCGGTGCTCTCGCCGTTCGCTGCCAACCTTGTCGCCGTTTTCTACAAGTATTATATATACCTTCTGCCTTACGAAATACAATAATTAAACGCTAACTTCCTACACTTGTTTCATACAGATGCAGTGGTATGAAGACACTGAACAAAGTGATCTTCTACACGTCGGAGAATATCGTGCCGTTGGCTGGTTGCAAGGAGGGTTTATGCAACTGGGAGTTCCTGAAACGCGAGTTCGGACCGGACGTTGACCGCTGTTCTAATGATTTCTGCTACGAGCTGCCAGAGAGTGAAGTCACCGAGGAGGCGATGCTCACCGCGGCTGGGGATAGTGCTGGAGCGAATAGTGCGGTTATAGTCAGGCCGATGGTTATGTTGCTGGTTGTTGTGATGACGAGGGTGTGGGCTAAGGCCGAATTGTTGATGTGATATCTGTAGTGTTATTATGTTGTTTATGTAAATTATTGGTCGGATGTTGTTGTAATTTAATAAATTATTGTCATTGTTGAGAATGGTGGTAGTTTAATTATTATTATTTCTAAAACTTTCGAGATACGGGAATCATATCAACATCTATGGACTCGTTCTAAATATAGAAGTCGGAAGATTTATTATAATCGATTCAATTAAATAAAAAGCCTGTTTTCTTCTTTACATTTGAAGTTTGAAAATATTTATATGTGATTTATCTACTGAAAGCAGTATTTGAAGTTGTTGTTCGTATGAAAAGAACACACTATCATAGAATGCATAATGTTCCATTTACAAATACTGGAAAAACTTTTTTGATTCCATTCCTCAAAAAATAATCGGATTTCAATTGGAAAGATCGATTATATAATAATAATTTGTTGTTCTCTAGTTATAATGAATGAACGCAAGCTGTTGCCCTAATTCATATAGTATTTGGTAAAGGTTTTTCCAAAAATTTGATTAATCATATGAGTAGTATCAGAAATCTAATATTATTCCTATGATTACTTTGTTTTCTCTGAAAACCAATAAATTATAAGAGCAGATACAGTGTTTCCGTGTTCTTTTTTATTTTAAAAATATTTCTAAAACATTTTTTAAGTAGTTATCCATCATATTTCTTAGACTCTCCGCCAAAAGCCAAAAAGAGTAAAATTAAAAAATTTACTTGAAATTAGGCAATTTTTTATCTGCACTTGCATAAATTCCTGTCAATATTTCTGCGAATTGATCACATCGGTTATTGCCTACCATCGCAAATAGAAAAAAAATCTTGTCAAATTTGTATACAAAGAATCAACACTTGGTTTCTCTGATAAACTACACTGATCATTGTTTGCGCACATGCCTGACAACGGGATGACAAACTTTTGCTCTACTTATGCGGCGCGTTTTCGCAAATTTATTGGTGTTTATTTAAATGGCGCGATAAGGCTCTGTGAGGTATATAACCTTCTGGATCGTTCATTACAACTCAGGATCATTAGAAAGAAGACACGATGTCGCGTGTAGCAGTGGTCACGCTAATTGCGCTCCTTTCCGTCACTGGAGCGATAGCAAAGGATAATGTCAAGCATACCAGTAACAAGGAGTTCATCAAGTGGCAGGAATTCCTGTTCCAACTGTTCTGGAAACCCACAGATGTGCAAAAGTACTTTCCACACATCGCGCAGAAGGCGCAGAACTTTAAGGTTGAGAACCTGAGGCAGATGTCCGTTAATCAGGTAAGTCGTATAGAGTTTTCTAACTTCTTTATTATTATTCACCATTTTTTCATTTTCTTTTCATAAGTTAGGTATTACACCATTTACAATAGTGATAATTATTCGTTGTCAGTATTCTTAGCCAGATATTAAAAATTAATATGCGTATATATAAAGTTAAAATCTCACGCAAAAAGAAAAAATTAATGAAGACATTCGTGATAAATAGACATGAATCATCTAAAGGAATGATATTGACATTAAAAATAGGTCACGAGCAATTTTCGCGCTAAATTAAAAACAACAGTCGTATTATGTTTGCACAGTTGAAGCTTCGTAGACTTCGCTACGAATAAGCTCATTACTCACAGTCATAACAATCGTCAGCACAGCTGTCAGACATCTTTACCAACAATTGAACTGACTCCCGACTAAACTTTTCTATCCTCCGTGCAGAACATAGCTGAAGGCTTTATCGCCCGCTACAATTATGGATTCTTACCACCTGGACGTTCGGCCACAGCCTTCTATCCTCCGCATCTGGCTGAGATTAAGAGCTATTCAGACCTTACCCTTAGCGCCCGGACCTTTGATGATTTTTCCGTGATTGCTCTTTGGGGTAGCAAAGCTCTCAATCCTATGATTTGGTTCTTTGCCCTCACCGCTACGGTACTTCAGCGTCGTGAAACTAAACATGTCAATCTGCCGAACCTTCACGAGATGCTACCCAACTATTCATTCAACACTGACGTTATCCTCGGGTGGCAGAGCCTTCAGAGTCAGACTAACTGTTCCCGTGAGTAATAGTGAAGGTGTATTATTTAGACATGAACATTACCATAATACAAAAAATTCTTTGTTCGTTGCAGCGAACACCAAAGAACAGGTAATCACGGCTCGCTACTCTAACATGGTTGAAGGCGGAATTCATGACCGTGAAGCCCGACTCACATACTTCACTGAGGACATCGGCCTGGAGAATTATTATTTCTACGCCGCAATGGAATTGCCTTTCTGGATGAACACTTTGGTGTACAACCTATCAAGCTACAGACGAGGTGAACGTTATTTCTTCGACCATACCCAGTTGCTATCCAGGTACCATCTCGAGCGTTTGTCCAATGAACTTGATGAGATCGAGGACATTGACTGGGACCAGAACATCCTCACAGGATTCTATCCCAACGTTATTGACTACAACAACAACAAGTTCCTTTCAAGACCGCCCAACACGCCCATCCGAATCAACAAGTACAGATTCGCATTGGTGAGTGTTGCATAAAAATTAGATGTACTGATAAATTTTCAATTCAAATTTCAAGTAAACGAAATAAAAATTTTTTATAGAGAATTTTTTAATTAAAACGCCTGTTAAAAATATATACTCTATATACCAGTAAATGATAAATGTTGTGAACACACTTTTTAAGAAATAACTTTTTTCAGAGAGCCAAGCAATCCGAGGACCGCCTTGATATTATAGCTGACGGTCACACATTATTCATTAAGGATGCAAGGAACGTCTACAACGGCAGTCGTGGTGTATTCAACGACCTCATGAACGCCGCGCAAGGAAATGCTGATTCCGTCAATTTAAACTACTATAGCACTCTCGAGTTCGCGGCAAGACACATTCTGGGTTGGAATCCTGAACCATTGAACAAGTTGAGCGTTAACATCAGCGCCCTGGAGAATTACAACCTTGACAAGCGTGATCCTGCTTTCTACAGGATGTTCAAGAAGATCGTGGACATCGGGTTCAGGTACAAGGCTCACCTGGGACCTTATACTCCCAAGGAGTTGGAATTCCCTGGAGTTAGCATCCAGGAATTAAGCACTGATAGGCTAGAGACATTCTTCGACAAGTTCGACTCCATCCTCGGCTACCAGAAATGTCAATCCAAGAATATTCCTATTATAGCAACTCAGAACCGTCTGAATCATAAACCTTTCACTGTAAGCCTTAAAGTTCAATCTACCAAGGATACCAAGGCTGTAGTCAGGATCTTCCTCGGTCCGAAATACAACGGACGTGGTTACGTGTTGGACATTGACGAGTCCCGTCGCAACTTCTTCCAGCTTGACGAGTTCGTCGCGACGCGTAAGTACTTTAACTTTTTTAGATATATCCTAGAACCACTAGAATGCTTGAAATTCCCTATAATTTATTCTCAACAATTGTTTTACAGTTAAGAAGGGCGTGAACGAGCTGCGCCGAAACGACAGCGACTTCATCTACCAGCTGGAAGAGCCGCCACGTAGCGACATTATCTACTCGCACATCCTGCGTGCTGCCGACGGCAAGGAGGAACTCGCTTACCGTGAGCAACCGTACGGTTTCCCTCGTCGTCTCTTGTTACCCAGGGGTACTACCAAGGGTCTACCTCTACGACTCTTCGCTATCGTTAGTCCATTGGAAGAGGATCGTGTACGCCACGTCGACACCATTATTGCCGGTATGGACTACGCCGATGGACGTGCAATGGGATTCCCGCTGGACAGACCCATTGTGGCGTACAGGTTTAGGACTCCGAATATAGCTTTCAACGACGTGACGATCTATCATCAGAGCAAATGAAGGGATTGGAGTTCGTTGTTTTGAAGGTCGCTTGTGATACAGCGACGTTGCATTGTGATAAATAAATATATTTTTCAGTATGTGTTTGGTGGTTTTTATATAATCGTATACTTTCCAATTAATTATAAACATTATAAACGTAAATATAATAGTGATAAAATGACAAAGTCACTTTTTATAATTAAAAACCCATGAAAAGCTCAGAGAGAATTTAAATATTGTATTTTCAATATATATCGTATACCTAATGCGTTATCTACTCAACATCAAAGAATTTTGTAAAACGTATATTTTAAAAAGTTTGTTTGTGTTCTCTATTATAAAATTCATTTATGAGACAACTAGGTACTATAATTCGACTCTGTTATTGAGAAAAAGAATATGCGAAATCGAAATTTCGCGCGTGCACTGCTACCAACAGCGCAACTTCGAATTCGCAACAACCCTTTGTAAAAGCGTATAGAGTTCAGTGGACCCGCATTATCGTCGCACAAGCGAGAAGACCATGCATTTTATATTATAGCTTTCTTTCTTTTTCCCTCTCGCACAGAGTATACACTTTCGCAGTTCGCGCGAAAAGATAGACGACGACAAGGTTTGAAACGAACACTCAGAAGTCGTTATATACACCTATATGTACACATACATATTCGCAACGGGTGAGAGCAAGAGCGCGAGTGTGATATAGTTCTGTCGCTGTCTCTTTTTCTCTTTCGCAGCTCGCAGGTCACGCAGAGCAAGAGCGGCTACTTATATATATATATATACACACACACACACACACACACACACACACACCAATACTTTGCTTTCACGCACAAAGCGCGCAGCGGCGCGACTATCTCTCTCTTCTGGTTTCTGCGTGTGCGCGAACACTTAGTGTAGTGTGTGTACATATATGTGTGTATCGTGCATTGCGCCACGCGATTTTCTTGCCTTTTTCGCCTCGACGTCGTCGTCGTCGTCGTTCCTGGCGACAAAACAGACGCACCTCTTCTACGAGGACGAAAGGGAGCAAGAGAGAGAGAGAGAGAGAGAACGCGAGCAAGTGAATTGCTCGTCTGCGTCTCTGTGTGCTGTGTGCGAATTTTCTCTTGCGCGTACGTCGAGGGGTAAAGAGAGAGAGAGATATAGAATATAGCGTCGATGTACCCGTGCGGGAGCTACTTAAACAGGAGTAGCTTGCAGGAGGTGAAGAAGCATCGGCGAGGTGTAGTCGACTATATGAAGTCAAATGGATACTAGAGATAGAGAGTAACGAAAGAAGATGAAAAGCCCGAGCTCCAGGAAAGCAAGAGGTTAGTTTCATTGCCGTCGTCTCTCATTTCCTATCTCTTTCTCGCTCGCGCTCATACTCTTTTTGCTCCTTCGCTCCTTGTCCCCGTAACCTTCTTCTCCCTCTCGCGTATATACACGCACCGCGCGTACAATATGCGTCTGTCTGTCCGTCTGTCTATCTCTTCTCTCTCCCCCTGTCTTTTCTCTACTTACACGCTCTATTTTTGCGTCGCATAACCTGCACGACGTAACGCGCACGCCTGCCCCGAGATGGAATTCCCGGTGACACCGCGGAATGCCATAGCTCCTTCTGTTTGAATGACTTTCTTTTCCTTCCTGTGGCTTTGTTTTTGACAGAGGTTATGTGTGTATGTGTATGTACAAGCAGTGCAAAACCCTACACTGTGCTGTCAGTAAGCCACTTGGAGTGTACGGAATGAGACAGGAGATTGGTTTTGGTTTCAGATAGTGTTGTCAAAATTTTCAGATGTTGTAAAGTCAACTCATGAATTAAGAGACCAGCGGATGGGATGATCAGTGAGGAAATACTGATAATGATGAGGAGATGGTGATGAGAAGCACAAAGTGGATTTAGAGATATCATGTTCGATGGAGGTGTATATATAGTTGGAGTGGAAGTTACTTTATTAGAGAATAATTTGTCGTTAAGTTTTTGAAGCCTGAAAACTTTGTAACATTTGAGCTAACTTTTATAAAAGAGCTTTTGATAGATCACACTACATATACATATTCACTGGTCAAAGCATATTTTACAAGTTTACCGAAGGTACATTGCTTAGGGATATCCTATAAATATAAAATAATATTTTTAAGCATTGTATAGTTTTAGATTTACTAATGAAATACCTTATCACTTGCAGTTTTGTCAATTTATTGTATAAATACAAACATATTAAGGGGGAATACTTGCTTCCTGAAACACACTGAATTATGAAGACATATTCAATAGAACTAATATTATAAAATAGTATCCAATGAAACTCAAAGCTGCCAACGTGATCCTAACAGAAGCCACTTGCCAAAGGACTGAGACTACAATTGCAGAAATGAAAGTTCTCATGCCTGTAACAATATCTAGATAAAGAGAGGCCTATGATCTTTTTATACAGAACAAATATCACAAATAATTTTATAAGAATCCGCTTGTACATATAAGTACGCAAAACTGTTGCCATTTTTTTGTATGAAAAGAAAGGAGAAATAATTAAAAAAATACCTTTTGTACCTGGTAAGTTTTACTTTTTTACTTTTACTAGCTACATTCAACGCGCTTCGCGCGTATTGGTTTTCGTTATTTTATTTATTTTTTTTATTTATCTTTTTTGAGGTTATGAATACGATGAAGTTAGTTTCAATAAAAAAATTAAACGATAATAATAACATAAATTTGATAAATATGATAATGAAATATTTCTTAAACTATTTTAATTATTTAGTTTTAAATACTTATAAACTCGATAATTCAACCTTAAAAATTCAAACATATTAGATTTTCGCGCCTATTTTGTATAAACCAATCTAAGTCTACAACAACCAATCAAAACAGTCTTATTGTGATGACAGATTTCATCCATCACTTTTTTAAGAGAAGATATTTTCTCATTAAATGTTCTTTATGAATAATTGTATCATAATTTTTCAGAGGTACATTAGAGGGAGTCCTAATGCTGAAAGGAAATTCATCATTGTATCGTGACACTATTAAAGAAGAAGAATCATCATATGTAACCCTTGACAATGAATCGTTTGGTAGGTGCTAAAGATATAAGCATTGCAAAATTCATTTTATTTCAAAGTACAATTAGATTATCATAAGAGAAATTTTAGGAACGAATTTTTTATACTACTGATAAAAGCTGTTGAAATTTATTATTATTTATTATATGCTCAATTTTTGATAATCTTTTAAATTTTATTTTCTAGCTCATGTAACCCAGTCAAATTCTGAACAGTCTACCTCCAAAAATCACGTGCTTGAAACCGTATATTTTGTTACTCCTATATTGTGCATCTATTGTAAGTAAATTCTTAAATTCTACCTAATCAGAATATGTGAGTATATTAAACATGTAATAATAATGTAATTTTTGTTTTCTAGGCAGAGATTATATTTGGGGAACTGGAAAAGTTGGTGTAAAGTGCAAAGGTAAGAAATGTTTTTATTTTAAAAATTAAAAAAAAAAGAAAGGGTAAATATGCGGTTTATTTTACAATTTTTGTAAAGCTAATATCAAGTACATTATTAATACGTAAAGTTTATGGCAATATTTGTTTAAAATAAAAATGAATGTTAAATTATTATTATCGCAGAAAAATATATCAAAAATTAATTAAACACAGTATATTTATCACTTCACTTTTTCATATAAATTCCAGTCTATTGGTAATTAGCATTCATGATATAAATGTAAAAAGTCTCGTCGGAGAATATTGAGAAAAGACCGTAAAATCTTTTCATTAAATGTGCACGTACGGCTTGTACAAAAGATATAATTTACGTTTGGGGTTATCGACATCATCGTTCGAAAATTCACTGCGTAGTACGACATGAATCTCGAGAAACGGAAAAATTTTTTTGATGGGAAGAAGGAAAGAATAATATTATGATAGTGTAGACGAAAAGTCAAGGCTAGAATATAATGGCGACAGAGAATTGAAAGTTTTTCGGTGGGAAATTTGAATCTTTTGTATTATCATTTTTATTGCATTCCGAGGCAGGAATGAGAGAATCATGAATGTAAAATTACACGAAGATGACAAGTGCTAATATTGAAATTTCCAGCACTTGAGAAAACAAAGTATTTTCAAATATTCCTTATGAAAAATTACGAAAGAATTTCACGAACAAAAAGCCAACTACTGTATGGAAATGCATAAGAAGCGCAACTTACATAATTTTTAGGTATTTTCACTTTTAGAAATGATAATAAATGTATAGTTTTTACAATTTTTATGGTTCGACAGCATTCTAACGAAAGTTTTTATGCGAAACGATAGCAAATAATTATCGAAATCATTTTTTTAAAAGTATCAATTTTACTTTATTTTAAGGAAAACTTTAATCAATTGATAGTTTAGTTTTGAATATATGCGTTCGAGATATTTATTATCTCCATAAAACTTTCAAATTGAATGGATAATGGGATATAATACTTTAATTTATTTATTTAATTTTCAAATTTAAATAAACAAAACTATAAAACTAAAATAAAATTTTTGCAAAATAAGTATATTTTGATTTCTCAAAAACAGACGAAATCATTAACATTTCCCAATACTCTTTAACTAAGTGATATCAGACTCATTACGTACGAATAGCTGACTTCTTTGTATCGTTTCTGGTAAGCGGCTGTACACTGGATATTTTTAGCAGCGTTATTACAAAAACTTCTGTGATTGAGCGAACGTATTCACGCCACGTTTGGAATATATATACACGGAATTATTTATAAAAGAGATGCGGATGCGCGTCAGATCGTAACTTTTTTGCGGTTATAAATGCAGAGTGACTTTTTCAGTTAATCGTAAATTTTAAAAAAGCCTAAATTTCAAATAAAGCCAAATGGTCTTTTTTACATTAAAAACTATGTTAAATTTTTATAGTATAGTTAAGATGACTTTCATTTGACCAAGTGATTTCAGAAAACCTTTTTTATCGTCTTTTTCTAAATGTTACTTTGAAAAGCACTATTATAACAGGCTTTTTTAAATAACCGGTTGTCTGCTCAGTTTTGGTGCGCTCTTTTTGCTTTATTTCTGCCTCAATTCATTCTTTTTTTACCTTTATAATTCGCAAAGGTATATAAAGACAAAATAAAATGTCTGTGCACCGAAAGTTGTCCACGAACTTTTTCATTCTCTCGTCTGCCTTTTTTTATGAATAATACGTGTTTTATTTTTAGAAGTTATTCGAAGGTGAAGTTAAAGTTACGTTGAACTTTAGTGACTTACGCTTGCTTTACAATACTTTATACTAACTTAATAAATTTCATTTTTTAACATAATTGAACACCTCACATAGCGCGAACGATTTTTCTTTGAATTTCCAAGAAAGATGATTTCATTTTACTTGTAGAGCGTTAAAGCTACTTATACTTTTGAATTCATCAATTCAATTATACGTTCGATTGAAATGCGGTTTTTAACGTTTTGTACTCCATTATTAAAACAAGTATAACAGTAATATTAAAACGTACAGCAAGTTTCGAAATTAAAAGATATTTTTAAAGTTTCATTGCAGTATATAAGTATGAATCACACAATCAGAAATTACGTAATAAAGTTTTAGCACGAAAAGTTTTATAGTTTGTACTTTACAGTGCATTAAATTATTCCGACTTTGCCGTTTGCATGATAATAACTACTTTTAACAATCGCTGCGTTGAAAAATTAAAGCGAAAAAGCGGTTGAACTAATTTACTCTGCAAATATCTGTTTTAAGTTCAATAAACCTTCCTTGTAACTATGCTACAGCAGCGCCGGGTTTTCAATTGATTTTTTTCGACTAGCGAGTCGCTGCTCGCTATCACGCTATATAATTTTATATGACTTTTATTAAAAAATTAACTTACACCGTCCAAGAATAAAAATTACAATAATACTATTAATATTTAAAATTAATCGAAAAGAAATGTAAATCAAAGGATTGCGTTTTTATATATAGAAAAGAAAAGTTAGATCTTTTATAGTTTTATGTAAATGAAAATCATTTTCCTCCTCGATTAATTATTAAACCTAATAAAAAAAAATATCAACCTTGTATTTCTGTATTTTAATTCCATTTTTTTTTATTTATAACTTCATCTTTAATAATTAACGAGCTCAAATGAGAGAAAAAAATGTTGAAATAATCGATGAACATTAGCAATATTTAAACATATTTATTTCGGAGCACATTTATACAGCGGTCGACAAAGTGGAGCAAACGCGTTTGAATCCATGAATGAATCAAGAAAAGTTAGAAACGGGCAGCGATGCGCATCACTCGGGAACAAAGAACCCCGTAGCGATCATTCGTCGTGCCAAAAAGGGCTTGGAGAATTAACCTTTTAACACTTATTATACACTATAACCGTATAGTAAGTATTAAACAGCACGAAGTATATTATCGGCTCCTATCCTGCACGAAAATTTAAAAAAAGTTATATTTTTAAATAAATCGATCTTTTATACGTGCCACTGAGCGCGTAAGGGAACACGGTAATGATATTACAACACATTATCTCGAGTGTAAAAAAGAAGCGATAAGTTGAAACATTTGTAACTGTCCGGTATTGAATTACTACGATAAGCAAATTAAAGTTGGAGTATTTCTATTAAATAATCAGTGGGCCTTTTATCAGGAAACTTTGATTAAATGTATAATAATCATATTTTATGTACTATTACATTATCTTATATGTGTGTATATATACACACACACACACACACACACACATATATACATATATATTTTAGCTATGTCTATTGGCACATCCACTTAAAACTAGCTGTCATTATTAAAATTTATGCGCTTATTTCACTTCAAATCGACACGTGCTACTACTCCCCCCCTTGTCAGGAAAAAAAGGAGAAGCCTATATTCTTTGTCTAGCAGCAAAAGGCATCACCGCTGGCAAAGTGTCTTACCGCCGGCACAATCGGCCTTATACAGATAACACCGATAAACTCCGAAATTTTTTTTTACTATTCTCTCTCTCTTTCCAACCGCATGGAATCAACCATTTCCCCTGAAAATTCGCACGCACATATATCTAAAAATCACTAGACTTTTCCCTCGATTGAAACATAGAGACAAGGCATTACAGTGACAAAGTGCCGGTCGTTCCTCTCTTTCTCTCTCGCTCTCTTTTGTAGGTGTGCAAGAGCATGTGCTAGCGAGGGAGGCATACGAGGAGAGAGAAAGAGAGAGAGAGAAGGGGCGCGGAAACAGCGGGTTGAGTATGAAAGGAGAGAAAGAGAGGGAGAATCCACACACATATATACAGCGACACTTGGTCGTCAACTTGCCGGCATGATCGAAGCGACCGCTGCTGGGGAGTTAGCTACGCCGGTTCACCACGCGGCGACGCCACCGTAGCATAGTAACACGCAAGCGGACGACCGCTTGCCGTGAGTGCGAGTGAGGCGAGAATCCCCCTTCACCTTGCCTCTTCTCTCTCTCTCTCTCTCTCTCTCTCTCTCTCTCTCTCTCTCTCTCTCTCTCTCTCTCTCTTGCCACCGTCGTTCCAGTTGGACCGCTCGTTTCTTTTTCGAAACTCTCTCTCTCTTGCTCGCTCGCTCCCTCTCCTATATAGCCGCTCATTTTCGTCCTTTTTTCTCTCACGCTCTTGCGAAGGAGTAGGAGTAACTGGGCAGGAGGAGGAGGAGGGTAGAGGAGGGGACAAGGGGGGAAACAGGTTCTTTCTTCTGTACATGCTATGTGTATATGAATGTATATATACGTACACGTACACGAACGATATATATATATATATATATATATATATATATATATATGTGTATATGTATGTATCCATGCTCTGTGCAGTGCTGCGGAAAAAATCATTTCAACATGGCCGAATATGCCACCCCCCAACACTTTCAGTCGTTTCTGTGTGTCTTTGGGAACGCCGCGTGCGCGACCAGCGACAACAGCACGCGGCG
>JAYJLV010019207.1:0-32704 GCA_036873485.1 Torymus texanus | reverse complement strand
AAAGAGGAGAAAGAGAGAGAGAATGCGACTGCCTAGCCTTCTTCTTCTTCTTCGTCGTCTTCGTTTCTCCTTACTCTCTCTCTCTCTCTCTCTCTCTCTCTTCCTTTCGGGGCCTCCTCTTCAGCCTGCTGCTGCGTGTGTAGCCAATTTAATCCGATCATATTAGCTGTGTGCGCGCGCGCGCGTGCGCGTGAGCCTTCTCGTATAATCTTCTCGTAAAGGGCGATTTTCGATGCCGCGCGCGCGCGCGCAGATCACGCGCTTTTCCGCAAGTGCAAGAACGTTATTTTTTTTGTTTACGTTTTTTTTATCAACCTCCACACGTAAGCATATAGCAAGGTTTATGTCTTAATAGGGAAAACAGGTATCGGCGGCTCTTTTTATTCCAAACGCGATCTCTGTGTGTATATATATATATGTACGCGACTGCAGGCTTTTGCAAAATCGACGCAATTAAGGCGAGCCAAGAGAGAGAGAGAGAGAGAGAGAAAGAGAGAGAGAAAGAGAGAGAGAGAGAGAAAGAGAGTGCTATCGGAATATTTATAGGGAGGGTGGTTATCGAGAAAAAGTAACCCGCAGTTCGTAAATAACGTAAAGGGACACATATGCGCGCGTGAATATAAGGAATAAACGAAAAAATAATAAATGTGCAAGAAAATAGCTATTGTTGTCCAACCGTATAAAATATATGGTGTGTACTTTATTTCCTTTTTTTGGGGGGGTATAACAACAACTACTAGAGCTACCTATTATACACGACGGTTTTTACCATGTAAATGCATCATACGCGAAGTAGTAGCAGTAATAGTAGGGAACAGGTACGTATATATATATATATATGTGTGTGTGTGTAAGCTTAGAGCAAGCGCTACGGCTTGGTTATATGATTGGTTTTATCGACCGTCGGAGCGATTTAATTTACGATCTAGAGTGTAAGACTCGTTAATAGATTGCTCAGGTAGAGAGATAGATAGATAGGTGTGAGCCGAAAAATCCCGTTGAGAGAAGTGAATTAACATATCAATTTCAGTATATAACGCCTGATGCATTTCCATACACGCGTTATAAATATTAATGTATATGTATATATACAGCGCGAGACGCGGTGAAAATTTTGGTTATAATTTATTATACTATAAGTATGTGTAGAAGCTGTATAACGGTGTACTAGTTTTTCTTTTTTTTTTTTTTAGATACGTATAACGACAAGTTTAACGTATGTATATATATGCATATATACACTTTGCGAAAATATCGAGGTTGCCACCGAAATAAACACGAAATATATACTATTGAAAGGTTTTCTCAAATATCGATTGAATGTACCGACAGGAGTCAGTACACATGCATGAAATTGAATCCAAAGTCGATCGGCCACATTGGAGAAAAAGGAAAGTAGAGAGTATATGCAGGCACATCATCGAGACAAAACAAAAGAGCTTCGATGTATAGTCGATCGAGAGAGAAAGAGAGAAAGAGAGAGAGAGGATTATACATTCCAAAAAGATTCAGTTGGATTTTCAGAGAGATTTCACCGCAGCAGACGATGCTGCTAAGTAGGTGGCAAGATTCCTTTAATAAGCTGGTAATTGCATTGCGTCGCAGGTATATATATAGCAATAACAATAAAGATTTCCATCGGGGGCGTACATTATTATTATTATTATTATTATTACTATATTTCGCTGGATACGAAAGAAGTATATATACGTATATACAGCTTTATATATAACAACCGATATATTCGCATGATAAAAAAGAATCTCCTTCTCGCCGGCCGCCCGTGTTGTCTAGATACACCAGGTGTGGCCTCCTAACCATATACACTATATATACCGTAGTACAGACACGCACGTATATATATATATATATATATAATACAGCACACAGACAAACTCTCGTTCCGCCAATCAAAGCGTTACTAACGCTTCGATAATAGAAGAGAAAAGAAGAAAGAGATGAGGAAAAAAAAGTGTCGCCACGCTTATATAGCGGAAAAGCTTGTGTTATAATAGTCGCACGTTTGTCGCATATATATACATATATGCAGCCGGCATACCTCACACATATATATACGCACCTCTTACACAAAGCGGTACGACGCTCCGGTCGGCCGATTAACCACGCCGGCGGTCGACAACGACGGCGGCGGCGGCGGTATAACCGCCTCGTTTTCAAAGGAGCCGAGAGTGAGAGAGAGAGAGAGAAACTTTTCGTTTCTTCTACACCCTACACACATACACATACATACACCAGCCGATTAGGCGTGAAGACGCGTCACGCTCCTTTTCTCTCTCCTCCTCCTCTTCTTCTCTCACCCCCTCGCGTATATAACGTCTCAATGGCGAAGAATTCGAAAAAGAATTTTGCATTCCTTAGTCAACTGTATATATATATATATATATCTACGTATACCCACACATATATACAAGCTCACAACGCTCTCTCCGAGATTAATGCAGCGCGCGTGTGTAGCCTTGGCTCTCTCGTGCGGATCTTTTTGCGCCGCTCTCTCTCTCTCTTGCCGGGACGAGATCGAATCGCGCGCGCGCGCTCGCTCACAAGCGAGCGAAGGGCCACCAGCAGAGAACCGCGCGCGCACGCCGAGTATATACGGACCACCGCCGGATCGGCCAAGAGAGAGAGAGAGAGCGCGAGCCTCTACCACCACCGCCGTTGCTGTTGCTGCTGCTGCTGCTGCAAAAAGAGAGAGGGATAAGGAGAGAGAGAGAGAGAGAGAGAGAGAGAGAGAGAGAGAGAGAAGGAAGGAGGGAAGAAGGTTACAGCGTTGAGAGAGACCGAAGAGAAGCGCGTAATCATTTCGGAGGATGAAGAGTGCAAGAGATAAGAGGCCAGTATGGGTGTAGAAGTATATGGGTGTGTATATGTGTGGCTTGGTGCTTTTAGGCGGCGTCGATTAACTCGTTATCACCGCCAGAGAAGAGAGAAAGATGCTGGCTGCTGCTGCTGATGCTGCTGCTGCTCCTGTGTGTGCCTGGCAATTAGCTCCCCTCAAAGGCATATGTCGACGTGTGAGTGTATATATATATATATATATACCTTTGAAGAAAGCCTCCGCGACGCCTCTTCTATCTTCTTCTATACATTTTTTTTCATTTATCATATCTACCGAAGTATACAACTATATTTTACGAACTATACAAGAGTTTGCGTTTAATCTCAAATTTTCTATATATATACGTATTTATATAAGAAAATTAAAAGCGACTTCTTTCTCGTTAAAAGCAACATAAATACATACACACACACACACACATACACAATCGCGCGCGAATAAACGTAACATATATATTATGTTGTTTGTACCTGCGGCTGCGGCTACCAAAGCGGTAGCGGCGGCTTCGCGAAATTCTCACTTCGATGAAGTGATTATTTCTACCCGTAGCACCACTACCAGCAGCAGTTTTACCCGCGGGGGGACGACGTTGTTGGATTTTTTTTTTCTCTCGCCAAGCGGCGGCGGCAGTAGTGGCCGCATAGTGGCTTGGCTCGTTTCCGACGAATTTCAGGAAGAATGAGGGAAAGAGAGAAGATCGGGTGTGGGTTAAAGAGTTGCGTGATCGTCGTCGTCGCGGACGCTGCTGCGCGCTTTGGAAGAAAGGATTGGCTTGGAGTGAAGAAAGTTGGTGCGATTCTTAGAAGAATGGTGGTCATCATGGTTTCTTTTTTCCTGGTTGTGGGTTTTAAAAAAAATAATTGTCGGGCGGCTCTTGTTGTTGTTAACTTGGTTATAATAAATAAAGATATTTGTGGTATAGGTATTAAATATTCACGTACGTGAAATGTTTAATATATTATTGTAAAAGTGCATATTTGGTCCATTAAAAACCGTTGTATTATATTATATATAGTACGAAATGACAACAGTTTTCGAGAAATATACACAACCTTTAACCGCTAACTCAACAATAATAATCGCATTACAAGTTTCCTATGAAAATCAACACAGAATTCACCACTTAAATCTCACAGTCACATCCTCCTTCTTCACCTCTCAACACTGCATATATATATTCGCCGACAGCTGCTGCGGTATACTATACTACGAAAGCGCGTCACTTCTGTATACTATTGCAATTGTAATACACGTCTGCTATACCACCACACAACAACAGTAACCATGACACATATGAAATGACAGAAAAGTAACAAACAGAGGCGCCGAGATGAAGGTAGTTTAGGAAAACCTCAGAACAACATACATATATAAGTTGACTTTCACACTTGAAACGTACGTATATATACAGGGTCGAGACGCGAGAGAACCACACAAGAGATTTTCCAGGTGCATTTTACGCATGATGATGCCAAGGGTGAAAAAGGAAAATCAATTTGGTTTGGTAAGTTCTCAACCAAGTATTCAAAATATGTCAATGGAAATATATATTATATAGGGTCGGAGAAAAGAAAAACTGCGCACAGCTGGATACATGCGCTGTCGTTTGATCTGTAACGAATCTGTCGTCAACGTGTGTAGGTGAGGTAAAGTCAAAGCCGCGTGGAAGTATAAACCGGATGAAAAGATGCGTCTGTCATCGTACGCACTTTACGGTGTCCTATAGGATTTACATAAAAATATATCCTAACCGATAAATCTATAATCGTCTCTCTTTCTCTCTTTCGGGTTCACAAGGAATAAAACTACAACTTATAATATATCCTTCCTGTACCTCTCGTCTTAAACGCTTGAGTAAAGAGAGAATTTACTATTTTCGCTCCTATTATACCTTCACCTATGTAAGTATATATATATATAAGCATGAGAAAACTCCGAATACAACCTATATATAAAAGTACTACTACAACCACAACCTCGTGCGGTCATGACAAAGGAACAAGAAGAAGAACGTCGTCGTCGTCTTGAAGCTTTCCACTGAAATCGTTTCCTTTGTACCCCCCCGTCGTCGTCGTCGTCGTGTACTCTCCTGTTTTCACTCCAAATAATCCCGCGGGGACATTACCCAATATATATATATACGCGAGCAACCAAGCGGCTGAGTTGTCGTAGTCGTCGTTGTTGTTGAATTGGTAAGAGATTTGTTCGGCCGGAAATTTTTAGTGAGCGACGGTTCCTGCTGGTTTGGTCACATCAGCGAAGGAAGAAGGTATACGCTGACAACGACGATGAAGGTTTATGAAGAAGGGAATCTAATTAATAGCAAAAAATGTATATTTATGTATATATGTTGAAGAAGTTAAAAGAGAGGACATGGGTGTATTGATGACTATGCGGTTGTTGTTGTTGTTTTCAACACACACTTGCGAACAATAGAGACGTCAAGATTTTTTTAAGGAGATATGCGTATAATAGGCAACTTTTTTTTTACCTGCGAGTATATAATAGACGATTTTTCATATTTTTTTAGATGAGTTTACATGTTATGTATTTCGGTGTATAATCGCCGGATTATTATATTTTCTTTTAACACTGTTACAAGAACAATTCAGAGACTAATCTATTACAAAGGGAAACGAGTAATTTGGAAAAGAGAGATTGAAAGGTTGAAACGTTAAATGGAAGTTTACGTAAACCACACAACCTTGAAAGAAAAAAAAAACAACCATTTTTTCGTTCGATTTCAAGAGTCAAAGAGTATAAGCAGCTTCCCGACACCTTCACACGGTTTCTCACTCACCCCCCTGTACGGAAAAATTTCTGAAGAATCATCAGAAGAACCTGCCGCTATACCACCTACCAACGCGCGCCTCTTTTACTTTCACACAATACTGATCGAATACCATTCACACAAATCTGTATCAAATCAACGAAAAAGAAAAAGAAGAAAAAGAAGGAAAAAAACACTAAAAGAAAATCTACCAGAAAAGCGACCGACCGCCGTCGTCGAAGGAATTATATTTATCCTCTCCTAACTTTTCACATATATACCCCACCTTTAGTTTCTCCGCCTCATCGCCTCTCTTACTCTCTCTGTTGCACTATACTCACACTGTATATATATAGTAAGAGATCGCCGCGGCACCTTTCATCCTATACAGTTCATAAGGCCCCGCACGCACGCATAGCCTTGGGAATACGGATCATCCTTTCTTAACGAATGCACACGCGTGCGGTTCAAGAGAGAGATGGAAAAATCTACCATACACGTGTGTGTGTGTGTGTGTCGGCTCGTTAATTATCATATATTGTACGTGTAGGTATGTGTATACGCGCGAGAGCTGCCGAAAATTTACGCGCGACTTGTGGAGAGAGTGTGAAGATGAAACGAGTTTCTTTTACAAAAGAGAGAAAAAGAAGGATAATGCCTGACCGCGCGACGACCGTGATTCTTTTTTTTTTTTTTTTTTTTTTTAACGAGGTGGTATATGAATACCTACAAAAGTAAATATATACGTGATAATGATGCTGATGCTTTTCTTAACTATGTGAGATAAATATATACATATATGTATAGCGTATGCTGCTACTTTTTAAAACAGAGATTTTTCCTAAGAGTATTAAACGGTTCGTTGTCGCAAATTACGCGTTATTGTAGTAATGATACTTCTGTATATATACCGTGTGGATAGTTATATGCGCATGTATATATAAGGAGGGGAGTTAATAAGCCAAGGGAGAATTATCGCATATGTGATTTTATAAAATCTAAATTATATGGTGCGCACGTTCATTAATCGCGTTGCAAAGATGGTGTATATATATATATATATATATACACACACACACAAGAGATTTTATAAAATACTTACACGTTAAATCTCTATTATAAAGAACAACACAACGCGCGCGTATACTTTAACCGAGTTATACTGTATATATATATACTCTTTCGTTATATTGTCTGTTGGTTAGTATAACATATTTAATATATAGGAACAAGGAATTTCGTAAAGTAGCATCGCATATGTTATAACGTACGTATATAATTACACGCTATATACGTATATATACACACACACATACGAAAGAATGTCTTAATTAAGGTAAAAACAACATACGGTTAAAATGCTAATGACACGCGTAAAAATGAAAGTGTGGCAATAAGTTGAGTCCTCCCCCATCAGGGTTCACACACAGAGCAGAGCTAGCCGCACCACCACAAATCAAATTTTCAACGGAACCAACCCCCTAAAAGCTGCTGCTGCTACTACGGAAAATCCGGAAAAGCCATAAATCCAAACTGGCGTTCGCCGCGTTCGTCCTCCTCCTCCCCCTTTTCCGAAATCGATTCCTCGCCCCCTTTCCATATAACCCACACACACACACACATATACGCCTAGCCAACATCATTAAACCACACAACGACGACGATATGTATAGTATAGTGTACGGTGTGCGCGCATTAATGTAATCCCTATACCTACCCATAGGCGTGCGCGCAAGTATACAGGCGACACCGTATACACGAGTCACGCGTGTAGTAACCATTGTACGACGCGCACGCTGGGCAACAGCAGCTACATTAATAAATTCCAACCGAGAGAGAGAGAGAGAGAGCCTCGAGTTACCTCGTGCACGCGCGCGTACCACCGCCCCCCCCCACCCCTTGTATATAAAAGTTCAAAGCGACTACTACTACTACTACTACTACTACTAGTCGTATGTGTACGCGAGAGTTGAACGGGCAAAAAAAGGACGGCACACGGCGTCGGTGTGCGAGGCTCTCTCTAGAAAACCACGCCGCAAGTGTCGGCTTGGACGCTATTACCTACAGTATGTATATACGTGTATGTGTATGTATGTATGTATGTATGTAGGGAGTTGTGAGAGTGGTATAGTATGGGCTAAAAGTTTCTAACCTGATGCTGATGCTGCGGGTGTTTGCTATATATACCTTGCAATTTCTCTACTTTTATCGGTAGAGTACTCTCGCTTAGCGAAACGTTAAATTTATATTGATAATCAACGTGCACTCGCAATCTTATATATTATATGTTTTACCTTGGAATGCATTGAGTGTTCATTTCTTTTAGAGTGGAAAAAATGAAGAAATATACCATACAGTAAATGAAACCCTTAAAAGCACAGTGTAACGTCAGAAGTATATATATAAGCAACAGGAGCAACGGTAACAGCTATACACAACGACAGCTTATTAATATTAATTCGCAATCAGGCGTCGTCACACTACTATACATTCATCCCTCGAACACCTTTTATACACTAAAGGAAAGAAAAAAAAACTCATCTGTGAAAAGCTTTTTTCGGTGTCATGTGTATATACATATATATATGAAAACTCTCATTCCACAGTGTACCACCTCCGGCGTAATACGCGCTCGCTCGCTCGCTAGTAGTAAAACTATACGCGAAGCGAGCAAGATAGGACGAGGAAGTCGGACACGCTAATCGCTTACACGCGGTGTGCGCGCAGCACTCGCGCGACTCTCTCACGAGGGAAGAGATGCAGCAAGCAACAGCAACAGCAGCAGCTTCTTCTTTACACGCGACCAAGGGAAACTTGATGCCAGTGAGTGTAATAACTCGGTAGAAGTAAGCGCGGGAAAGCAGCGGTGCAAGCGTGTCTCGTATATGCCAATATATATATATATAACAACCGTGGATAAAGTAACTAGTTTTTTTTTTGCTTTTGCTTTTTTTGATTAGGCGAATATATGAGGATGGGGTTTTGTACCTATACGGTAGTGGTAGTGGTTAAAGTTCATTATTTCTTGATAAATTATTGTAGCATTTAGGTATATTGAATGTTTCGGTAAATTATATCTGACAATCGATCCTTCGTGTTCCGTGTGAATAGTATATATATCGTGTTACACGTTACAACAGGAGTTTTATATATAGTCCCATTTTATATTCCGTGAGTGGTGAAAAGCGAGAAATAAAAAATGATATATACTTGACGACAAAACGAGTGACACAAGCTCATAGTAGTGGTAGAATGTCTATAGATATGTGGAAGTAAGTTAATAAGGAGACTACAACAGTCCAACAGAGTTACTCGAGATTTTTTCCTTCAGATGTATGTTATACACAAGAATTTCCCAACTAGTAAAAGGACTATAACACACGCATACGTGACGACGTTAACTGCACTAAGCGCACACGCGTGGTTATACAAGGAATTCTTTTGGTGTAATATGATCACGGTGAACGCACATATGTATGTTGTCTGTGTGTCGAAGAAAAAAATCGGCTGCTGGAAGTGACTAGATTTCCTTTTCGTTGAAAGGTATATGTGTGTGTGTGTGTGTGTGTACGTCATACCCTTGTTCGAATATAATGGGAGGAGAAGTTTTTAGTGGTGTGGAAATCAATTTTCGTGTTAGGGTCAGCTTTCATCGCTTATTGTATTGTGTATATAACGAGTGAATAATAACAATTTTCATGGTATTTTTCTTAATTACAATTAAATCGTTGTTTTAGGAGATTTTAGTTTTTCGTTACACAATTCCTTTAACCTTATTTTTCTTTTATAGTATATGCGATATTCAGATAAAAATGGTATCGTTATATATACGAACGATAAAAATGGTTTATATACGCCCTTATTTTCTAGAACAGCCAACGAAATAAACTATATCATCTAAGGCGGCGTTCTTGTTTGCTTTGAACTCTTCTCTCTCTCTCACACACACCCGAGTGTAAAAAACTCTCTCGGTTTACACAAGCTATCTCTCTTTCTCACTCACTCTCTCAAACAAAGCCCCTACTACATGCTTTTAACCCTAGACTTCAAAGTCGCGTTGCTCGTACTCACGCGTATACGCCCGCATATAAGGTGAGACACTTTTTATCGCTCGCGTAATAATTCTCTCTCTCTCTCTTTTCCTCTTTCGTTCTCTCTGTTGCTTCGTCATCGTCGCTATAGCCACGTCTCAATTTCATACCCTGGTAAAGTTACACGTAATAATTCTGGTATCGGTCAATTAACGCTCGTAGCTCGAGCGCGCACAAACCGCGCTTTGATCGTAGCCGCACAAACGCAAGCAAGGAGCGTGACAATCCGAAGACGCTGTAATTACGAGCGCAGGCGCGTTCTGAGTGGCTTTACGCGTCTCTCTCTTTCTCTCTTGTCGACGAGGAGGATGACTTTATTGTCTTGACGGTCATTTTAGGAAAGGGAAGTCAGATGATGATGATGATGATCATGCAGCTGATAAAAATTATGGTATTTTGTAATGGTTAATGGAGAGGCCACTTTTCTTACTTGATACCTTTTATAACACTTTTTCTCTCTCTGATTTTATCTAATTTCCGAAAATATTTTGCTCCAATGTAAATGGAGTTACTTTTTTAACTATGAATTTTGTTGGAAATTAAGATATTTCAAATTTATATTGACCAAAGAATAAAATTTTTTACTTTAAATTACGGTAGTTTTAATATAGAAATATATGTCAAATTTTCGTTCGAATAATCCTACATATTTCTCAAACCCAATGGTATATAAAGTAACTACAAAGTAACTACCTGTCACTACGAACAAGCGATAAAAAGATGCGGCATCTCTATATATTATCGTCTTCTTCGTCGTCGTCAGCGAGTAAGAGAGAGAGTGTGTTCACTTTTAGTATCGGAATTTGAAAGTCAAGTGCTGTTGAAAATGTCCAATCTATATAGAACCAGTGGTTCTCGAATTTCAAATAGATCGTCTTTTACCGAAAATTTCGAACACTGCAACTTAATCCTCTCTGCTTCTTGTAACGGTAAACTCTTTTATACCTTCTTCTCCAAGTATATACATTTAACATTTTCGGTCTTTTTTCCCAGATTATCAACATATACACATACACACACATACATAAAAGAAGTAATATTCTATAGATTTTCATCAAGTAGATACTTGCCATATAGACATATCCACATAACTGATAGTAGGCTATATAAATACACACTAACTCATGAACCGCACGTATGTATTAATGAACGTATCCCTCATTGACAATATGTGTATATATGCGTATATATGCATTTCCGAACTGAAAAGTACCAAGACCCGTTATATACACACATAGTGTGTGAGAAAGGTTCACACACACACATGTATATATCCGTGCATACATGTGTGTGCACATACTTTCTAAATTGCAAGCCGGAAAAGAGATATATATGTATGTATATACTACTAGAGATTCCTAATAGAGTGACTTTCCAACTTTATCGCACCACGTGTACATGTATGTGTGTGTGCTTAGTGACTGCTATCAGTCCCATTTTCAATATATGCAACGGTCCGTGCGACGATGATAAATGAAAGCTGCACACCTATAGCTGTATATAGTAGTGAGTTATATTAATTGATATGGCAAGTATATAGAAATTTTTCCACGATAACAAGAAGCGGTTGCTATCTATGTGCCTTATACAATTATCTATCTATCTACCTATATATATATATATATAAAATCATTGTCGAGAAAAAGATACTGGATTAATTAAGTTACGTCCGACTTAGAAAACCTGAAAACACGGAAAAGTCGTGGAAGAAAATGAAAAATCTCTACATAGGCATAGATTAGATTCTACATAAAACATGGTAGATATATAAAATTGCACCACGGACGAGCTTCACTACCGCAACGATAAAGTATTATCCTATCCATTCGCTTGAATCGCTTGCTTGATCGTGTATGTATATATATATTGTTGAAAGTTTTGTTAAACTTATACTTGTATATACATACACACACACATACATCGTATTCCCGTTTATGGGCATAGGTGAACGAGCGAGTCGATAAATTTCCCCCCGCGTACATGCCGAAGACAACGAGGCGCGCGACCGCACCGCACGCTCATATCTTATCCGCCTAATCTACCGATCTCACGCCATCCTAACAAGAGAGCAATGCACTGTTCTCTCTCTCTCTCTCTCTCTCTCTCCCTTCCTCTCGTCTTTGAAATTCTCGAAATCCAAACCCTTGCTATGTATACGACCCCCTATTATTCTCGTTTATATATCTTTGTTTTAACTTTATACACGCGTCGACTACTCGTCAGTTTTTCCATTTACGAAACACATACAATAGTGATATGCGTTATTGAATAAGAAAATCACACAATAATCCACTGCGAACCACATACGAATCAATTCCCCTAAGGCTTTAATCTACGTTTAGTATAGGAGTATTGCCCACTTCTCTCTCTATATATATACCACCGAATTCTACACGCACGTGCATGAATATTATACTTATACGGAAAAGCCACAGCAGCAGCATCATGTATATATATACAGCACCAGCAGGCATGCTTTAATTTGCCCCCCGTACACGCGTTATACGTGTAGGGAATATCTGCACGTATATATATACATAATGCATGAAAGGTCTACACGCATGCTTTCCCGGGATCTAATTAAACGATGATCTCGCGACCGCAGGCGACTTGATAGATTGCCTGTAAGCGTTTAGAAGGACAATTCACAAAAAAACGGCGGTTTTTTTTTTGTTTTTGCTTAAAATAGTCGATGACTAACTGTCTCATGTATATACGGAGAAGGAGATTTTTAACTAAAGGAAAAAAGTAGATTTTGGTTAAATTTTAATTATATGTTTTCCTCGTACGACGATGAATAATAATTTTTAAATTTAAACCAAATATTCGCACATTACTAACAACAACGTATACACAACTCGTCTAGATTTCTCACAGCCGAAGAAAACCAGCGCTTGGAAGTTTACGAAATATATCGTATAATATGCGCGTGCTCGAGTCGTCGTCGCCGTCGTCGTTATGTATACATATACGTGCGTGCATGGAGAAACATACGCATACTGCACTTCTATATCCCATAGTACTACTCTACGTGCTTTTCTCCAAGATTTATATGTTGCGTGTATGTATAATACTTGAACGTAGCGTCCAAGCATACACATATATATACACATACAGGCGAAAAGATATATGTGTACATATAGAGAAGAGAGAAAGATCGGCCTAACTAGATATAAAGGATGTGTCTCGTGCACCACCGTTCCTGGAAGAGAGAGAGAGAGAGAGAGAGAGAGAGAAGAGGCAAGATGTCATCTCTCTGAGTTTGCCAAAGTCTCTTTCTCTCTCTCTCTCTCTTCGTCGTTGTGTGGGAATCATCGTTCGCGCCTACTTTTTTTCTTTTTTTTTGAGACCTAGCGCAGGTAAGAATATTATATATATAGGGAGAACCCTCATATAGTGGATAGTGACCGGCCGGTATGGTTCGGCTTGCGTAAGTTAGAGAATAGAGAAGAACTAGAGAGGAGGTTTAAAGAGATATCAAATGTTTTTTCCGTGTAAACTTCATGGCTTGTGTATTGAATGTACATATAGTGACGAATGACTTGTTTGATTAACAGGGACATATATATATACAAAATACTTATTGTTCAGTTCAATCGCTAAATGTATACAAAAGAGTCGTTTTGTACAACGAATACGTGTATAGGACTGTAATTTAGCGGATTATTATGTTGAACTTTTTGGAATTAAAACCAATTTCAATAGCGTTGTATACTTTGTTACCGGGGTTATATTAAATAAACACGTAAATGCAACGTTTTTTTTTTGTTTTTAGAAACGTTGATATATATACACATATACAATAATTCACTTCTACGAATAAACGACGCAGTGCGCCAACAATTGCCGCGGTTCAGTCAATGAATAATATTCATACATATATATGTATACGAGCTCATGCGCGTATTAAGTCATTATATACCTCTTTCTCTTTTGCGGTCCCCACGCGGCGACGGCGGCGGCGGCATGCGTCCAAACGTAAACCACGACGCTCGTAAATGAACTAAAACTTTTGCGTGACTTTGACCATTGTACAGTTAAATTACTTCGTTCAAGTATACGAGTATATAACATAACAGTTGTCGATTGTAATGTCGTATAATAAATATTTCAGAAGCTATATGGGTATAATAAAGGTTCAAATTTTTCAGTTTATTTCATATACGTGACTGAGAAAAAGTGATATTTATATAGATATAATATAAGTTACAGCAATGTACAGTTAAATGAAAAGTGTAAAAACTATTACCATAAAAAAAACGATATTTCAAGTTTACACACACACACAGCAGGTATAAGTTAGTTATTTATATTCAATGTACAACCGCGCGCGTATATTCTCTCGTTCCTTACAGAGCAGTGTGTAATCACAACCTATCTCTCTCTCTCTCTATACATATATATATTTCACGTAAAAGTCATCGGTGTATTATTAAACCGTCCGCGAAACCATAAAAGCCCGTGTGCGCAACGCTCGCATACTCGCCCTATACACTGCAGATTCCATCAACTGTCCACATTATATTCGAGCTTCAATGCACGATTCATGCGCACCGCCGCTTCTACATACATACATACATATATACACACACACACACACACACACACACACACACACACACACACATACATATATCGTTTCTGGCTTAAGAATTACATCAATTACCCGACGAAATTAAGAATCTCTCTTTTTCTCGTTCCGCACGGAATATCGAGGCTAATTTTACATTTCCCGAACAATAGGCGGGAAAATCGCGCGTAACAAACTGTCGTATTGTGTGGTGACCGGGCTGTAAAAGAGGAGGAAACGAAGTATGTGTATGCGTGAGAGTGCGTGTGAGAGAGAAAGAGAAAAGGTATGTGTGTACGTGTGTATGTATATACGTAAAGATTGCGGGCTTGAGTCAGCGAAAAAGATATAAGAGAGTCAAAAGCGTTTGTTATGTACCCGCGGTGGTTTGGTTTGTACGTTGCTGTATATATATGTAACAATTGAAAAAAAAGGTTTTGGTGAGGTACTTATACTTATACACGGTATATGGTTGTTAATAGGTGATGCGTGCGTGTGCAAATTGTTTTTCGAGAAATAATGATAAACTATATAGAATTTTTGAAAAAGCAGATTCATAGTCGTATTACATGTATACACGTACAGTAACAAGGAAAAACTGTACGGTATATGATTATAAAGACGCACACGTAGATATAATTGAGAACCCGCAGAACCACGTAAAATTTTATTCGACATTAATAATTGCCTATATATACATACGCAGCGTTAATTCCAATGCTGTTAACCAGCTACATACTTACTACTATACTACTACTGCATTACGCGACCGATATACAGCATATTTTTTTCCCTTCTATCTCTCAATTATACCATATAATTTATAAGACCGTACGTGGGTCTCAGCAAGAAACGTCGAAAAGTGCTCTTCTCTTCGTACAAATCCATTACCGGAAAAGCTTCAGTACATATATGTAGTAGATACACGTACTCTTCTTCCATACGAACACAAACAGTGCAAAAAAAGAGTTTTAAAGAGAAAACTCACCGCGTGCCACGTAGAACGATCATAAAGCATTTACGGCGCCGCTTATATATACGTACGTACAACTCTCATCCACACATATATATATACACATGTGTATAACCATTAAAAGCAAAGGATATATCTCGAAAAAAAAAGAAAGAAATAAAGAAAGAAAGAAAAAATCAGTTTGCTCTCACATATCTTCCCAAGCTGTTTGATTTGAATAGCGAGGGCGGTATAGGAAAATTTAAGCGCGTATACATTTGAATGGTTCTTATTCGCGTAACATCGAACATTATACTACCAAACGGCCGAAAAGACGCTCTCTCTCTCTCTCGCGTATTCGCGCGCATTGTATACCAACAGTTGCGTGTATATATGGGGGTAGTATGCACTTCTTGCAAATAAGAAACCGACCTCGTATACATATATATATGTGTGTGTGTATGTGTGAATACACGGTAAACGAAGATTTATACACCAGCGCGTAAACAACAATGTGCAATCTTGCCGCATTGTCCGGTCAATGCGAGGCTAATAAGGCCTATATTCTCTCTCTCTCTCTCTCTCTCTGGTTGCTGTTACTGCGCCTTCTTCTTCGTCACGCGCACCGCGTGTATAGGTATAGGTATATATATACTGTTGCTGATTTTACACGAGCGATAGCAATGCCGACTACTACTACGACGACAACGAGGTGCGCAAGCTATTGTTTACCCCCTATATATATATATATATACACACATACCGGCCGACACTAATCGCGCGATACACAACTCAATTGTTGGGTATATTAACTGTATATGCACGTGCCTTTTTTTCGTCAGAAACTGCATGATGTGCAAGGTATATATAACGTATAAACGTAAAGTCAAGGTTTGCGCGTGTATATGCATATATAGAGTTATGTGTATGTATGTGTGACGGTGAGACCACCTGCTGCGTCGTCTCTATATACGCGGTATCACACGCGGTTGTCTGCTTTACAGCGCCGACTGATATGTATACATTATATATTGCAATTTCTATATTCTCTATGTATTTCTATCAACCATATATATATGTGTAAAAAAAAGAAGACATTATTATTACTTACACTCAAATCTTCCATAGTGCAGTTACCCAGGAACATGAATGCTCTCGCGGTCGTGTCTTTAATATCTCCTCCCTCGTTGGGAGAAAATAGACACACCCGCTGCTTCTGCTGCTACTACTCTCTTTCTTTATTTCCGCACGCACTTTTATATCCTTCTTATACACGTTCTATCTTCTCATCACGTTCTCCATTTCTCTTTCCGTTGTTTTTCTTTTTCTTTTCTATATAATTCACGTGACAAAAACAATCAACTGTCGTTATATATTATATTCCTAACCTTCTTCTTCATTCACTCGCGTATTTATATAACTTTTGCATATATATATTATACTACTATCATCATCTTCTTTTAATACTTTCGAACCTTGGCATCATCACTCGCGAATGTATACCTCGTCGTGGATATATTGCCGAGCAACGACGGCGGCGGTGATGGTGGTGGTGGTGAACGAGTAGCGGCCGGCAACAACAGCGGCGACTGGACCACACACAGGCATTCAAGTCTCCGCGCTCACGCCGATCTCTTCTCTTCGCTCTCTCTCTCTCTCTTCTTCGTCCCTTTCGGCGTGATAGTAATGTATAACAGGTATATACGTATCTCTCTCTTTCTCGTTCGATCCCCCGCGACGTTCACGTGTGTATATGTATAATATAATATTACTATAATATCACCAGGTTGTAGCTGTATATACCAACGACGATGACGACGACAACCACAATATACACAGACAACTGATACTACACCAACAATAACAATAACAATAAGAAAATCAGTACCACCAGGTGTTGTTACGTATTACGTATATATATAAAGGTGAGTATATATATATTATCGTTACACACAGCACCGATTAATTAATGGTTATTATAGAAATAAAAAAAGGAAAAAATAAACGAGCGCGCGGATACAACACACACGCGGCACATGCATCCGAGCCGCTCGGCGCAAGCCAGTCGACTGACGCTTCTCACTAGCTCACAGCCCTCGGTTCATTCCCTCCTCTGCTTTGCGCGCGACTTTAGCTGGCAGCATGCAGCACGCGAGACCGGCACAGTGAGAAGAGAGAAAAGAGAGGGGATATATACCGGGGCGCAAGCGCGCGCGCCGCGAGGTTTGGAAGAAAAGAGGGGATGCGCCAACTCTCTCCCTTCTCTTCTCTTCTCTTCACTTCGAACATATATATATATATACACGTGTTGGTGTTTTATATATATATATATATATGTATGTGTGTATATACCTGCATATATACGTGTGTGGTGGAGTCTCCTGCGCCTGCTGCTGCTGCCTCGCGTATTTACGAGCCGGCTTATCGCGCCGGGGATATTGATTTCGGCTGCTGCAATCTCTCTCTCTCTCTCTCTTTCTCTCTGGCGTTTCGCGGTGTGTGCATGAGGTAGTAGTAGATGAAGAGAGATTATTATTGGATGGAAACGGGGGTGCGATGCTGCCTGCCTGCCTGCCTGCCTGCTATGCCTGCGCCTCTGACCAGCGATCTTTAATTGCACTGGATGGACTTGATTGATTTTTGTATATGTGTGTGTGGGTTTGGGACGCACGTATGGTGTGTGTATATAGTCGTTCGTTTTTTTTTACATTGAAGGGAGGAGGAAAGATTATAATTGGAATTTCAAATTTAGAGAGGTGAGGTGAGAGGAGTATGTGTAGATTATATATGTAGGAAGAGAGAGAAAAAAAGAAGTATGTATGTATATATGGACATTTTTCATCTTTTGTATGATGGTATATGGTTGAGTAAAGTAAATAATGTATATATATATGTAAGGTAGAGTTTTGGTTTCTTCGACGTTTTATATATAAGCTTTTATAGATAGAAAGGCGGGAGAGCAGTTTGAAAGCTCTTCTGTTTTTCCCTTTTGCTTCACACTCGCATACACTTTGCATCTTTCGGTTAGTAAAACCCTATATACGGGTTCTTCCCCCCAGTGTGTATTGCCTTTGCGGTTTTCTATAGATATGTATGCACTGCTTAACTTTTCTGACTGACCGACGAGGTGCACTTCGCACGCGTGCGCGGTAACTCTACAAAGCTTATATTTGCCGTTAGAATTTCTCGTTTATATATGCGGAGGAAATGTGTATGTATGTTTTTTGTTACTTTTTAGAAGAAAAAGTATGGAGTCTTGACGGGTTTGATAAAACCTTTAGATATACATATTTATGGATTGGTTTTTTAGTTTCAGACGTAAAATATATACTATATAATTTGGCTGTTCAACAGTGTCGTGGTTTTAAAATAAATAAGATGATATAGTGAAATGAATTTATATTAGAGTTATTGTATATTTTCAATTTACTATACAACGCCAAATCAAACTTTCTTTTTTTTTGTTGTCTTTTTCTTCTTTCTATAAAAGAAGATAAATGTTCCGAGTTGTTTCTTCTTCTAAGCTCGTACAAAAACTGCTGAAATATTGTAACTTGTAATACAACGATTAAATTAAAAGTTTTTTCATTAGGATTGTCACTGTCTGCGGTTCTGTTGCTATAACGAAAGTTTACAATTTCATATATATGAAACCGTTGACACGTATGCATCACGCGGCTTCAGCACATATACACAGCCACTATAAGCGTGCGTATACGGCTAAAAGAGCGAAGCCAAAAGTAATCCTTGTAGGGTCTCCTCTGGGACATGCGAGATCTGATAAATTGTTCAGATCGGCACGTAGAGAGAGAGAGGAGGCAAGAATTAATTTAATAAATCTTCCTTAAAGCGAAGAGAGAAGGAGAAGGGCGTTGAGGTACCAGGGAATATGTGCGCATACGTTGCATGTGTGTGTGTGTGTGTGTGTGTGTATATGTGAGGAGCTGTCGATATCAGATAACACAGAGGAGAGAGAGTGGACTCGTGATATTATACAAGCAAGAGTTGTCAGGCGCATATATAGCGTGATAGCCAAAGGTACACAGACATACGAGAGAGGAATACTTTAGAAGGCAATTTCAGCCCTTTGTATAAAACAGTGGAATATATAGAGGTTGGGTTGTTGTTTAATTAAATATAACAAAGTTTTTTTTTTTAGTTGTTGTTGTTGTTATTATATATTTACGTGATATCGAATGTATATTTTCGAAATGGTATTTTTATCAAAATTCAATACATGAGGGTTCTGAAAAAGTTATTGACTTGGCTTCGAAATGTGAGTGTAGTTCCTTTAGAAGGAATCTGTACAATAATTCTTTTACGGAAAATATATAAAAATATTGTATGTTCAATGTTGTATCTAGGAAGTACATATAAACGAGATTGTGCAGTCAGTTGAAGTCGAAAAATGTAGTTTTATATAGAAAAATCTTTTCTATTTGAAATTGAAAAACCATTTGGAATAATTTAAGTATATCTAGCAAAAAATTGCAAAATATATTTCTGAGTAGTATGATACTTTAAAGAACAATAAGAATTCATAAAAAACTTACTTTAACTCATTTTAGGATTTCCTTCCTTCAGTAGTTATTATATATGTTGCATTTGAAAGAAAACTTTTTTTTTATACTTATTATGCTTGTAAATATATATTGCATAATGGAAATGAAATCGAGATGAGTTTCAGATATTAATTGAGTCACATACATACATTACGGGGAACACCTAAAATAAATTTATTTCAATTGCAAATACATTTATAAATTATAATGTAATAGTAATATAAAGAGTTCAATACTTTTACAATACCTTTCTTTTTTATTGTCTCGCCCTCATACCCCATCCGTACACCATACTCCAAGTTTTTTAGGGGACAATCCCCATAGCTTTGACGTGGATGGATTTCATTTCTAACACCATACTTGAACTATCCTTGCATTCGGCCAGAGTTTGCGCATATGCACATCTCCCAGTGGTATGATGGGGAAACGTTGATGCCACAAGGGAAAACCCACGCCCATGTGTTATCCTATTTGCCATTTATGACTTTTAGACGTTCACTCAGTCATATGGCGAACTGCGGTCTTCCCAAGGCATATGATCAATATTTTTTTACAATAAAAAAAACAGGTAGTGTTGCCCGGCTGGGATTCGAACCTTTTTCTTTTTCTTTTTTTTTAAGTTTTAATTTATTTATAGGTGTGTACAATATTGGTTACAGGTGTAAATAAAACTAAATAAACAAACGTTTAACGATTACATTGTTAAAATTTACATGGCTTTGGTGAAAGCATCTCGCAAATTATAAATTATGTCATGTGTGTCTTACGCGGTATTTAATTATGACGAAGACCTGAGTCGAAGTATTTGCGCTTTGGAAGAAGTATAACTTAAAAATGTAGGAAAAGAAGAGAATTTATAACAAAAAAACCTATACATGTTGATGTTGAGATTCGAACCCGAGTCTCTCGGATGTGAGGCAAGAGTCTTATCTATCATCTACCAAGGTTTTACTTTGATTAGTTTTATTAATATATAGGGTAGGCTTTGTACGTTCTTCTGTGGTACTTTATACTTACTACTTCTTCGTTGTCTCTCTTCTTTTCTAATATATGAAAATCGTAATATCTATATTTATCCAAACACTTCATAAGACGTAGAAATGTCGATCGGTATAAAACGAAGTTATTTCAAAGTTTTTATAGGTTTGACGGAAATGTTAGCGTGACGGTTATATTCGACAACGGTAGAGACATTACAACGGCCATTCCCGTTAATTCAGGGTAAAGCTGATAAGGGAAATTAGTAAAAATTACTAAGGCATTTGGTAAAAAGTCACTATAAATCATTACAATTGGATAATTTATTAAACACAAAATTGACATGAAACGGTAAACTTATAAGACCGCAGTGATTATTGTATATAGAAAATCCGAGTAAAAAGTCACAGAAAAGTCTATTGTTCTCCGGTTAACACGAATTTTACGGTAACTTTTTTTTTGTAGTAACTAAAACTAGTGAATTTGTTTACTTAAGAAAATTACTAATTAGCAGTACAATTGCTGAATGTCTGGAATTGACCATCGCCAAGTTTATCTCAAGTATGCTAATAAATCCTGCTTTTTTAAAAAAAAGTCTTTAACAATTACATATCGCTGCCTCTCTCTCTTCCTCTCTTACTCCATTTGCCTTCCTTCTTCGCGTGCTCTTACAATTAAAATAAATAGCGGAAAACGAGCCTGCGCGCGCGCGCGTCCCCGCGAGGATTATTATACATACCAACTTACCTTTTCTCTCTCTCTCTCTCTCTCCTCTACACACACATCCCATCTTATTCGATACTCTCTCTCTCTCTCTTTCTCTTTCCCTCCTTCTATCTCTCTATTCCCTTTCTCTCTCTCTCTCTCTCTCACACACACAGGAACCTGTTGTTACTTGTTATACGCCGTGCGCGCGCATTATCTCACTCGCGCATCGCTTCGATTTTTCAACAGCTGCGGCCAGTGATTCACGACTCTGTGTGGCAAGGGAGAAAGAAAGAGAAAGAGAGAGAGAGAGAGGGGGCGAGAGGGAGGAGAGAATGTGCAGTGTGGTATATAGTTGGAGGTTGGTGCTGCGACTTTGACGCACGATGTGTGTATGTACGGTGGGGAAGGGGGAGGGGAGGGGGTTGGATAGGACTTGAGTTGATGCTCATTTAAGGGGAGGTATTTTCAAACGTTGGTTTAAGTGTTATTGTTAATGTTGTATAGGTATTATCAGAAATTTGATTATCGTAGATGACGAGGTTTTATAGAATTAAAATATTTTTCTTCCAAAAATTTATTTTATAAAAATTCAAAGATGAAAGTGTATTTTTAAAAATAGATTTGTATCAGATAATTAATTAACTTCTGAAGGAAACACAAAATCGTTAGCATATATACTAACATTCATAATTTATCTCAATTTAGGTTGACAAATAGATATTTAAATACAATGCGTTCATTATAATTTCACTAATTATTGCTGTTCCTGTTCGATTTTCATTAATGTAATTATTTCAGAGTAGTTTTGCAGCACTTTGTTCATCTTATTTACGAATTCACTCAGTCGTTGCCTGCAAATGCTACATATTTTAAGTTTGTATGGTTAACCTCATTTTGCCTGTTTTTATGTAAATAAATAAGTAAATAAATGAATGAAAACAAACGAAACAATTTATTTAGTTATTACAAACCTAGTTATATTTTTGTTTTCACTCAATTTGATTACTTGGCGGCTCGTTAGAGTTTAATTTAAATGAGCGTATCCATTAAAATATAACGAGTTTGAAATAAAATATAACAAACTGTTAAAGCTATGGACAAAAATAACAAAAAAAGCTCCACTTTATTAGTTTGTTGGAGAATTCGTGTCATCGAAAAAAAAAAGATTTTTAATTTGAACTATTTTCTTCATCACAGGTGGGTTTTTATGTTCTTTTTTTACGACTGCTTTTTAACTTCTGTCAAAGCTAATTAAGATTCAAACTTAATTAATTAAGTTCACCTGGCCTTTAATACAAAATTGGAGTACTTTTAATATTGTTATTTGTAATGATTACTGTTACATAATGCGCTTTTAACGTTCTTTAGTTCAATACAAAAACTATGTATAGAAAGCCATAGAATTATTGATATTTTTCTATTAAAATCAAATAATTAATTGCAATTACACTAGAATAGATTCTGCGTAAGCGAACAACTTTTATTAAACTATGATTGGATATCTCGGCAAAATCATTATAATGTACTGTTAAATTTTCTAAAAAGTATTATAATTTTTTGGATTCATTTTTACTGTGTGTATGTCAAACTAAACAGTAATTTTTACAAAACTACTTATAACTTTTACTCAAAAATTTTCTTAATGTAATGTATATTTAAGTAATGAGGGCAAGGAGGTGAATGATTTTATATGTATATTTGAATTTTTTCTATTTTTTTGCGATTGAATTGATAGATATTGTGATAGTTATGTCTATCATGATTTTGTATCTAATTTTCATTGACTATGATATTCTTATATAATAATACTACTATAAGTGATTTCGACATTGCAATAATCTAGTCTTTGAACTATATTAAATTAGTTAGGAACACATAAAATTTAACAATTGCTGGTCTTTATTTTTGACTCTTTAGATTGTAGGATGATGATAAACCTTAAATACATAAAATATTAAAAAACAAATTATAAATAACATTTATATTAAATTAGTATTTCTAGTTACATATATACTAACTAGTAGTAAAAAAATTTGCGCCACTTATTTCATATATATCCTTGGGACGACGCGGTATTATCACAATTTCTCTAATTTTCCTTTATTACTTAATTGGGTAAAACTTTATGGACTCCCTTCCCGTTTTTTGTATCCCAGCGGCACTTATAACGGCACATCATTCCGATTCCCCACCGACACGTTGGTTCAGTTCTAAACGAATTTCCGTCATAATTTTCCTATAGGATCCCGTTTGCAATCTCGTGAGACTTTTACACTTTGCAAAATTTGCACGTGCGTTAGTATTTTTATCCTCTTCATAAACGTCAATACTGTCCGTCGGTTAGTATATTAATAGACTCTAAATTTTGTATAGTTCTAAAATCTTAATATTACCGTTTAATTTTAGATTGTCGACAAACAACGACAAAAATAATTGTTAATAATATGTTAATTTATAGCTAATTAATAATTATTTTATAGATTTCAATGACAATTCATCGGATGACAAATAAGTTGTATTGATAATAAGTCTTCATTTATATATTGTATAATTATTTAATACATATACTATTAATAAAGTCACATTGAACCCTTGAAACAATCTATTCGTAAAGAAATCTACAAGAAACTTTCGTCAAAAGGATTTTACAGACAAGTTTTCTCGATTTTTCTTGTACATCACTAAGTATACTAAAAGAGTTGTGAGCAATTAAAAAAGTGTTGGTGATACAATTTTTTCACATTGAAATTTATGAAAATATCAAAGACCTTTTTCTTTAAAGCCCAGTTATTAATCTACAAAACTCCTACATACAAATTTAAAACAAAAAATAAAATTATAGAGAATAATTATTTATTTCTTTTAGATAAATAAGTCTTGGCTCTCTTTATTTTATAATAATTTAAAACTGAAACACAAATTGAAAATGTACAAACGGCAAAATTGTACGCCTCATTTTGAACCTCGTTTTATATGCTTTTTGTATGTTTAACTTTGAGCAATCACGACTTTACTTTCGAAGAAACCATAATATTTTCAATTCTAAAAAAAACTTAAAGGATGTTTGCTCTATCTCCATTCTCTATTTTAAAATTTTATGAAGGGTTGAAATGAAAGGGTTCAGAATATGCGTTACACAATTTTTTTGTCAATGATTTTTGACATCACTTTCTAAGTATATTCTCCTTACATCTCTTACCGCTAAACCACTCAAAAACATAGTAGAGCTCATCTCTCTATTCTCAGAACCTAATTTCTAAAATAATCCATATACCTACTATATGCTATCACCTCGTACCGATTTCCTAATTAAAGAGTATATACTGTATATAAAGTCACCGCAACAGAATCCTATACTGGACACTTTTGTTCCTTTGGTGTGGCACACACACACATACATACATATACACAGCGTAAAGTTACCGTTTTCCCCGGTAGTCATTAGTTCATGGGCTAGCAGATACGCGCAATATCGATTCACGAGCCCGATAAAGCGCGCGGTCGCATGCACCGGTGTGTAGTACTAAATCGAACCTGAGATTTGAGCAATTATGTGTCTTGGATGCTAGAAAGAGAGAGAGAGAGAGAGAGGGAGAAGGAACGAAAGAGGAGAAGGAGAAAGAGAGAGGAAAGAGGAGGGAGGAGGAGAGGACACAATAGTAGTGGGCGATAGCCGATCGCAAGGCCGCGGCGTCGATCGGCACATCGCGATTGGGTAACACAATAGCCTCTTGCGAATATCTTCTCTCTATCTTTCTCTCTCTCTCTCTCTCTCCTTCTCTTTCTCTCTCTTTCTCTCTCTCTCTCGGTCTCTCTTTACACTGAAATCGAAGCACGAAGTCTTCTCGTCTATCGAAGCCGCGCGCGCATTCAAATGACTCACGTAACTAGCTTGCGACTCTTTTTCTTTCTCTTTCTCTCTCTCTCGTCTTTTTTTGCACTATTCACTCTCTTCGACTTGTTGTCGTGTACTTGCCCTTTGTTGTAATGTGCTCGCTCGCTCAAGTGGAGGGTCATAATTCGTCGGTGTCGAGTGGCTCTCTCTCGCTAGGAATTCCATTGCTATATAGAGCCGCTGCTATGGTATTTATATCAAGTATATATAGTGGATTAATCGATTGAATCGATATTGCGCAAGTAGAAAATATCATTAGGTTGCTGAATTTTGTTTTTATTCGTTCTCGTGTATCTGAAATAATGTGATAATATGACGAAAAATTTTGTTAAATAACAAAAGAAATTTCGAGAGTATATATACGTAAATTAATTATTATCAGACTAAAGAAAAATGTGGTCAAGTTTGAAAAGGTGATGATTCGCAAAAGCCGATGCTAGTCATTTTATATTCATAAGATATTTCATTGTAAAAATAATTGTACATTTTCCATTGCACATTTTTAAACCAAAATTTCAAAAAAATCCATATTAAACAATTTGTCTATATGTTTTAAAGATCTTTAAAACCATAAAAGAATGAATGAAACCACAATGGCGCCATACACTAGAAATTAAAAAACCGAGTATATAGACCTCCTCGTAATCTGGATTTTCATCTCACGTTGAAACCAGCACTCAACAGTACATGAGTCAAACACATACACACCTGCGTGAAAGAAATAAAAGAAAGCCTATATTATAAACGAGGCGCAAACTGTCCGCAGAGGTGCTCGTAGCCCCCGTAAACTTACGATTTATGCACTCGACAATTTGGCATGTGTGCCTCGGCCACGAAAGACAGTATAATTCGGGCTTCTCTCTGCTCGCTATGTGAGAACTCAACTCTCTCTCTCTCTCTCTCTCTCTCAGAGAAATCTGGCGAACGAGAGAAGAAGAAGCAGCAACAGCAGCGCCGGCGGTATAGAAGCAGCATCGAAGGAACAAGGGAGGGGAAAGGAAAGGAAGCGAACGGAAGGGGTTAAGGGGGAGAGAAAAAGAGAGAAAGGGGCCACCCTGCCTGGATATTTCCATAACGGCGAAAGGAAGGGGGATTGCGGCAGCAGCAGCAGCATCTCGGCACCTTGTGGCCGCGCGCGCGAGCGTGGAGGCATGCTACCGACCTAGCCACTTCTCTCTACACGTGTAAAATCCTCAGCATGTTTTTCAGTCCCGTCGCGTGACTCTCCTCCGCCTCCTTCTTCTTCTTCTTCTTCTTGGTTGCTTCCTCTTTCACTTCGTGGATTGAGCCTCCAACTCCTCTTCCTTGCGACTCTTGCGGTCTATCGGTGTGTATATAGGTATAGATATATATATAATATGTGTGCATGTTTCTTAGTCACACTCTCCTCGCTGCAAATTCTCAAGCCGCTTAGACATTTTCGGAGCATCAAGCATTTTCACGTGCAGTCGAGCGTAGTTGTTGCAGGAAAATTTCATAATATAGATCGATGTAGACGTGTATACTGTATTTTAAGTACTCGGGATATTTTTTTTCTTCTTTTTTGCAGAAGAAAATAAGGAATTTAGGTGTGGGAAATGTATTTTTAGATATATAAGTCTTAAAATTAGGGTAACTAGTTGAATTTACAACTTCATTAATACTTAAAATAAACGGTATGATTGCTTCGTAAAACGATTCTTCATAATCAGTGATAACCTCGTTTCCTGACTACTTGAGCAATTATTCCACTATTTACGACATCCCGAGTATATAAATTTTTACTCGGTGTTATTTACTATACACTTTTCGACGAGTGTTTGCTGTGAAAGTTATTAGATATTATATTAACGTGCTTATGAACCTCCGTAATGAGTTAAGAAATTTTTTTCGTTGCTTTGATAACTCCACTAATTTTAGGTAGAAGAAAATGTAAAATTTATAATTTTTAAATAAATAAGATAAAATAAATAAGAAAGAAATTTGAGATAATCTTTTGATTTTTTTTCATAATTCTATAATTTTGTTGATTATATCGGATAATTAAAATTTAATTGTTAAGGATTAAAATTTTGTAGATTTTAAAAACGTATAGAAAGAATTTATTCCACATAATTGAAAATCATGTTTTCTGTCAATTAATACAAAATTAGACCAATTTATATGTAAGATAAAAGTACAAAATGTGTGTTACAACCTCATTTACTTTACATTAATACTACACAAATTTTGTTTGTACTTTTTGCCTACTCAATTTTAATAACACAGAAAAGAGTGTTATACTAATAATTTTTTTGACAGAAAACTCGTGTCTAAACCGGATCTCATTTTCAACTGTTGTGACAGTTTGAAGATGGATGGATTACTCTACCGGCAGCTTTGATAATTATCATGATAATGATAATGCTGAAAGTTGGGTCTTACGCGTTGAATTGAGAGACTAAAATAATTTCTTTTTCCTTTGTCGGGTACTTTTAAGTGCCCCTTATCAAAACGAAGACTCAATTTAGTGAATAAGTTTTACGTATATAACGGCGTGCACTAGCGTCAGTTAAAATACTCGTTTCGGTAATAGAATCCTTATTATCATCAGTCAGAGTATTAAGTATGTTAGAGCTGTACAACACCGCGGAAACGTAATTTGAATACTGGAAATTGTAAGAATTTTGAATAAAAATATATTCCAGTTTTTCTCTATGCACATTAAAGTAGAGAAAACACGACTTTCTTCACATTTGTTTTTTGATAAAGATGAAATAAAACTTTTTCAACTTTCAAAACTTGTTATATTCGTTTTTATCGTCAGATTTATTGAACAAAAAATCCACTATTTATTCCATATGATTATTTATAACGACGTTAGTGTTAGAAACTTCTTACAAAAATTATATAGTATTGATACCTTAACCTTTAGAGGAGTGGCATATGGGGTTCTAAGAAAATGCATAAAATATCATATATCACGAATTGACCATATGTGAACTGTCGATCATGGACTTGGACAGTTTACTAAAGGTTGATATGTATAAAAAATTATTCTTAGAACTTTTCCAGAACAAGTAATTTATGTTTAAAGCTGCTGCTTTTTCTATAAAATTTTCTAGTAATAAAACTAAAAAAAAAAAATTCAAAGTATTCATCATAACTGGTTAGATTCTAAATCGTTAGAATATATTATATAAAATTTTGAGTCTAATCCCTGATCAGAAGGAACATTTCTTTTTCAGATAAGATTGACCCTTTTAACAGACACAGGCTTATTTTAGTGGTTGTGCCCAAAACTGGCAACACCGAATTAGTGCTAAACCTAAACGGTATGTATAGTACCTGTACGAAATTTTAACCAAATATATTTCGAAAATCGTTGTCACAGATTTGGCATGCCTTTTTCAAGTTTACATAATTTAATCCATTGAAATCGAAACTAAATCTCATTCTTCTTCCTTCATCTTTAATGCTTTAAAAGGAAACTACCATAATTCCAAAAGCATCTCTGAATAAAATGAAAAAAAAATAATGCGATATTAACCAACGAATATCCAGATTATACCCCTAACCTGATGAATTATACAAAACATCAGTCATCTCTTCAATAATTCAAAAGCATAGCATCCTGTGCAGACAGTTGATCCAATTAACATGGTTGGACATTCATGCATCCATTCAACCATCAAAACCGACCTCTGACTTTGTTCTCTATTATACCTTTAGTAAAGTCCTCTTCAAATGTTTATCCTCACATTGTCATCGAGCCTCGGTCCCTTTTCTACCATACCCCTACATATATATATATATATATATCTATGCTTAACCTGTCTACTCATCATCGTCATCATAATACTTACCACAGGTGCTCTATAAAAAAATCTCAACCGAATCTACATCTCAGCAAAATTTCATATACTTTTGTACCTTCCTGATATACCTATATACGTATATATAGACACTATACTGGTACATGCACACACATACACTTACGCTTCTCTTACACTTCGACTTTGTACGCGAGGACAACGACCGAGAGAGCGTACGAACGAAGAAGAGAGAGAGAGAGAGAGAGAGAGAGAGAAGGGAACAAGAAGAGTATATATCGCCGAAGGGTCTCGCTTGCGTGCGCGCGTGTGAATAACTCGTTTGCCCGCGCGTATAATGACTTTATCTGCTGCTACGAGGCCCCATAGCAAGCAGTATATATATATACATATACACACAGTGTGTATATGCCGCCTCTCTTATGGTTCTGCGGCCGCGTTTTTCTGGAAATCCACGCGGCACCGGCTTGCGCTTATACATATATATATATATATATATATACATACCATACATATATATGTAAAGAGACGTAGGATTTCGGGGCGCACGTTATAAAACGAGTTTCTCACCTGTATATATACCTATATGTGAACGAAACACACATCTGTATGTGTATATATGTAGCAGGAGCAGCAGGAGCAGGCACAGACGGCGGCAGGTGCGGAAACCTGGTCATCGGGTATAATGACTCTATTTCGCTGTCGGATTGCGGGCTCGCCTCGCGCGCTAAAGTGGGAGGGGCCCAAACGAGTGAAAGCCCCACCGTATACGCATGTGTATATATATATGTGGAAGGGAGGGGACCATGTATATAGGAGCAGAGAGAAAGAGAAAGAGAGGAACGTGCATGAGGCTTTTGTTAGCCATATGTTTTAGAGAGAGAGAAGCAGCGTTACATACATATATATACGCGTGTGTGTGTGTGCTACCGGCGCCGCTTATATGCCACCGCCCCGCGCGCCCCAGAGACGCCGAACAAATGTTAACACGCGCGGCTGTCTGCGGAAAAGCTAACGCCCAGCGCGTGGTAGAAGGCTCGTATTATGGCGCTTTTAATGGGATGTAGATAGATAGCAAGTGATGTGGGCACGTGTATGTATATATGTATATGTGTGTAGCGTGTGGTATTGTTCTCTCGCGTTCATGGCTGTTTTCGGTTTCTTTCTTTTTTTTTCCTTTTTTTTTTAACGGCCTCGAGGTTTGAGCAGTCGAGCGAGAAAAAACGGATGGAGAACACGCGTGGTTGTTATATATATGTATACTTGAAGGTTGTATTGGTGTATTAAAAAGGATGCTAATGCTGGAAGGTATCAAGTATTTATATCGGGTTATCGTTGGTTCGAATTGTAGTAGGGTTATGGGAATTTTATTGCTTGTACGGGTCTGTATCAAATTCGATGCTGCTTTTGTTGTCTGACGCGTTGCGTGGTAGCTTTAAGATTGGCAAATAAAAAGTAAACTTGTGAGAGAAAAAGAATTTGTATATGCAAATAATAAATGTGTGTAGGTATGGAAAGAACGTTGGGCATGCGTGAAAAAGTAGCGAAAATTTTGTTAAATAAGATTCTTAGTGTAGAATATAGTAGTATTATACTTGTGACAGAGCAGTTATTGATTAACCAGATTAGAATAGAATATTGCAATGATATCGTGATTAAATTAAAAATCCTTTTAAAAATAACGATTTTAATAGAATCAACAACCGGATGAGGGAGAATTTTCTATGGCTATCTTAGTTATTATGGTAATAATGAAATAAAAGACTATATATTACGAATATAGATGGCTTTACGTAATATCCTAAGATTACAGAGAATGAGAGAAAGTATATTTTGTTTACAAAAAAAAGTCGAAACGTTTTGGGAATTTAATAGTGATTTATAATTTTATATGTATAAATATGCAAAAAAATAGTGGAAAAGCTCTATAGCTTAGAATATTCCGTAATTATAGGATAATTATATTCTGGATAACTCATATAGGTCTATTAATTTTGAAAGCTAGGTAACGTGATAACTCACAGAGTAGTTCGATTATAGCTCAGCGTCTAATATAATACATGGTATGATTTTCTATGGCTTTTTATACCTACAAAATTTAATGGATAATCTCAGAGAATATGAAGATTTTTTTTGTAGTCTTAAACAAATAAATATGATTGATTACTTAAATGTCTCTTTTTTTATTTAAATATTTTTCCTGATTTATTTTAGATTATATGCTTTTTTATTATGTTTACGTAAATAAACATACAATTAGTTTTAACACATATTCTCCTAGAGATTGATTACAGCAAAAAGCTTATAATAATATTTTCTTCAATTTGTAGAATTGTTTAAAATATTTATTGTGCCATATTAGGATCTTTAACGATATCACTCGAATTTTAACTTATTTGTTTACCCCTTAGTTGTCGGAAAAATTCGTATTTTCAGATTTTCAATAAATCAATGGAAAAAATTCGTTGAGAACTAAGGAATACGTGATGAAAACTTGGTCTACGTAAAAAAGTTGTTAAGTTTTACACCTTGACATCAATTTTTCATAAAGATAATAATTAGAGAACTTTTAATATTAATTTGTGATCGGCTTGATCAAAAACATTAGAATAATCAGTATAGATGTTATACATCTTGTTTACATTCCTAAAAAAATCTGACCAATCGTTGTATATAAAGAGGATAAAACCCAATATTAAAGATTTGATGGATTCATATTGTTAAATATATTTTTTGGAAAAGTTTTTATACAATTTTGGAAGCAAACATCTTTTAAAAGAAACTATTGTTTTTTTTTTCAATTCCTTAACTTAATCCTTAATGCAAAGGGTACAGATAATACACTCGCATTTTGTCCATCACTAAAGCTGAACTTACCTAGATCTAAATAACACACACACCGAAATATATCAACGTTTTATATCTATAGACTAAATTTATTTTCCCTTTGTGATTAGTATTAAAGTATAACAAGGAGAAACAAGAAAAAAGTCTAAAGTTTCATTCCAAACTCTACCATGATAATACGTTCGCGTGTGCCTTATATTTTCGCTGTTGCAGATGCAGCTGCGTTCTCCAACACACAAGCTTTCTTGCAAATTAAGACTCTCTCTCTATTTTTTAGACTGCTACTGCCGCCTGAACCCCCCGGTTTTTGCGAGAAAGAGAGAGAGAGAGAGAGAGAGAGAGAGATTATAAAGATGTCTCAGCCTTCTATTAGCGTCGCCGACGGCGGCGTATCCTTCGAGGACATCCTACGCTACGTGATGCGCCATCTGCGCATGACTGAGACACGAGCGACATTCCTTGTTGAGCAGGTACTTCGGTCAGGAATCGCCTTGAAGAAGATCGAGCAAACTGAAGAGGGTTACTATAGGCTTCTACGGACTAATCCACCTGGCCTTGCTTGTGAGATTCGCGGGGACGAAAGCAGCGACGACTAGGTGGAGTGGAAAGGATAGATTGCTTGGATGAGAGAAGAAGAAGAAGAAGAGAGAGAGAGAGAGAGAGAGAGAGAGAGAGAGAGAGAG
>JAYJLV010018550.1:0-32769 GCA_036873485.1 Torymus texanus | reverse complement strand
TCTCTCTCTCTCTCTCTCTCTCTCTCTCTTATTACGAGATATTCGATACTACGTAAATATTTATCGACGCATATACGCAGGCACGCTTGTGTGTGTATTCAAGACAAACATTTTAGCCAATCCCGAAAAAATTGCCCGCGTGCGTAAGCGGAAAGAGAGAGAGAGAGAGAGAGAGAGAGAGAGAGCAGCGTTCGGCTAAAATATTCCGCTTCCCATCTCCTCCACTTGTTATTCTACGGAACGAGTGTGTTCGCTGAGGCAATCGACGATTCGTTGCTCGTATTTTCAATTTTCCGCGGCATGGATGATAACTGCTGCCGGTGTGCCGAAATAATCGATTCTCGCGTTTTTCGACACGCGCGATGACGAGGTTGTATTGTAGCGGGAATAGGAGTTGCGTTCTTCGCCTTGGTTGCAAGGAAAAATTAATCCACCGAAAAATTCTTTTTTCCTTGGTTTTGTGATATTTTCTGTACCGTATTTTACTATACTTTTCGCGACCGTAATCACGGCTGCTATTTTCAATTCGAAGGAGGTGACTTTTCTTTGTCAATTTTTGATATTTTGTTTTCCATTTTAGAATTTTTGATGAGTGACGTTAGAGAATTCAATCGCATCGTAAAAACATTTGTATTCAACATACATTCTTCATCAATAAATCTATGAACATATTTATATATATACATATACATACGAACAACATATTAACTTAACTTTCTTTCAACATAGCTTCCCCGCGCAGACTCTGATTACCACTCTTACCGACGTGCACACCGTCCAATCGCTGTTCCGTAAATCCACGCGAACATCGCGCAGTACGCAAATGAACCTCTACTCTGCCTTCGCGCGTGTACGTCGTATTTGCGAGCCGGTAGTGCCACTTGACTACCGTAAAAAGCCCTAAATCTCTCCCTTTCTCTCTAACCTCTAGCAGATCTTATCTTTTAATTGCGTGAGCGCACAGCGCATCACGAACGAGAGATAGAGTGAAATAGAAGTTTCTGGGACTGGAAAAATCATTGCGATCCTAATTGTAGCGAGATCTGAAAAAGAATAATGCCGATCCATATCTAAGTGGACACGCTGGTGTAACGTCTATTTAAATGAGCATACCTTTGGGAAGTGGTTTTAGAGGTTTGATGGATGGTTTAGAACTGTATGTGTACATTAGTCTGACTGGATGTTTACTTTTCTACTGAAGACTCTTACAAATGAGTTATTCTGACAGGTTTGGTTTAACATAATACAGGATTACAGCGTATACTTTTATTATTTAATACATATGTGCAGTAAAACCTCACCTTCGTAATACCAAAAATGTTCACACACCTATTATTACACACCTCAGTCAAACCTTGTATATATACGATGTTCGACGTTAGATCTGTCCCTCTCTCTTTCTCTCTCTCTTTCTTTGAAAATATCGGCATTCTCAAGCTCTCTACTATTTCGTACACATACCCGCACACGCAGCAGACATACCCACACAGACACATGGCGAGTTATAACTCGCGAGTTGCTGCTACTGCTGCAGCCGGTCGATACGCCTGCAAGAGTGGGAAGGAGATCCTGCAGGAGAGTAAGAGAGCACGAGAGAGAGAGAGAGAGAGAGAGAGAGAGAGAGAGAGAGAGAGAGAGAGAGAAAAGAACGGACCAGAGGATGGATGCGCAATGGCCTCGTTTGCAAGGGGGTTTTCATGGGAAGGTTTTCGACGCGTGGGTGGACGATGTTGAGTGCGCGTTGATGGGGGAGACGATGAGTGGGTGCTGGAAGGGTTCTTTGTGCTGGAAGAATAGCGTTCTGGAAAATGTCTGGGAGTCCCTTAGCTGATGGAGTTGTCGTTGTTGATTGTAGCTATGTTCTGCTGAAATTTGGGTTAAGTTGTACTTTTGTACTGGTGATTTGCACGTGTTTCCTGGATTAGCTACTTTTCAAGCTAATACATCATAGAAGTTGAAATAGAGTAAATATGTGATGGCTTACGTGGATTGTTAAGACTATTTAAGATTTCATTTTTTAGCTGCGTTGATAAGTGGATAAAGAATTTATATTTGTTAAAAATACAAAATACGAGAACAGAGACATCGATAAGTCGAGTGGATTTGATGGGATTGTGGCATGTTTGCCAGAAGATTTCCAAGAGAAACGTGTATTTCCGGTGAAAGTGGTTTTATGTCCCGTTAGACTATTTGATTTTAAAACCTCTATGATCTGACTTTTCTAGCATGGAAATATATGACTCCCGTAGGATTCATATTTGAAAAATGACTTCCGCGTTTTCAAAATGGCTTTAGGATCGTCTACACGGCGTTCGCTCGAGCTGGCTTTTTCAGATTAATGTCTTTTCAATATTAGATATTTCCCATCGAAGGAACTCTTATGTCAAATATTTCATTTCTCCTATTTATATCGTAGTTTGAAAATTACAGAAACCGTCATTTATTTGCAAAATGCTTTCGAGAATGCCAGCAAACTTCATAATGAAACAAGCACTCCACAACAGTCATTAAATCAAACTACCGTTGGAGATTACTCCAACGAAACGACATTTAATGCGTAGCTCCCACAAAGTATACACATACACGTATACAGAGTGCAACTTGACGACGCGCGGAATGACTCGCATAAATGCAACCGTCGAACGTGACTTTTTCATTCGCTCCAGTGCACCGTCGTGGAGAAGGAGAGACGAAATAAGCGTCTATGTAAATTGCGAAACTTTTCGAACGCGACTCGGGCTCTGCCCTCGAGAGAAGAAGAAAGGGAAAAGCGCAAGGGATCCCGAAGAATGAATGAAAAAGAGTCTTCGAGGCTTAATCGATCGGCGAAAACGATGGGCTGCTTTCGAGGAGTTCCCGAGTAATGAGTTACGTGGAAAATTCGAGGCTTTATCGGTGGAAGAAAATACGAGCGCTGGGGTGACTCGATGAATGAAAATGTAAAATTTTTCAATTTTTTGAATTATCGCAAGAAACGTGTATAAAACTACTTTTATTTTGAAGTTATTTTGATACAAATAACAGTGAAATTTATGTTACCATAAATAACTCTAAAAAATGTATGAATTCAACCTAATTCGGTTCATCAACAAAGCTGAAACCATCATAATCCAGACTAACAAAGCACCTCCTTAAACCTCGACGAATCCACCACATCAAACCTCATAATCGCTTAAATTACATCACTTTGCTACCCTCTCTTCTACTACAGGAGAAAAACCTTTTTCCTCCCACTGTATATAAACGTATTTATACCACTGTGAAAAAAGTCGCCGCTCACTCACTCGCGCTTGTATGGAAAAATTACACAAACCTTCAGCTCTTTCACTACAGCGCAATAAATGCCAGCTGCAAATCCCGCGGCGAGTTTACTTTGCGCCCGCGCGAGCGCGGATTATTCGTGCTCACGGTTAAAAAAAAAAGAAATTGCTACAAGCGTAGTGTATATATGTTTTTGTCTTTCGAGATGCCGCGTCTGGTACTGGCGTTGTCCTCTGATTGCGCGCGCGCGCGGCCGTTGAAAGAACTTGCGGCTTTGTTGTCCCGTGTTTATTCATTTGCGGCTGTTGGTTTTAGCAGAAGCTTTTGCCACCGGGATTTATCGCTCCTGGCGTGCGGAACATTGTTTTCCCTCGGATTTATCGGTGTAATACATTCGTTTTTGATGAGTTACGGTTAATCGTATTTTCGAGGGAGGATTATTACAGAGATAGGACAGGGATGCGGGAAGAGATCTCATGAAATGGTGATTGCTGAGTGGACCCCCTTGTGAGATGGCATGGACGTGGTTTTCCGCATCGTTGAATACTAATGTGGCAGACTGATTTCATTAAGACTTAGTGTTAGCTGTAATAGAATAAGCATATTTAGGCCCAGAAGAGCATACGCCAGTTTCCAGTGAATTACAGAACAATAGTACTTCTATAGAAGGCATTTTATCAAAAAATCTCACCACTCCACCATTTTGCATTTCTAAATGGCAACGAAAACACTTGAACCCAAGCGTCAGCAGCTACGTCACACCCACACACACTTCCCTAGCTACCAGCTGATGCTACTGCTGCTGTTGCTGTAGGAGCAACCTAATCACTCGCCTTTGTGTGTCCTCACTCACTCTCAGTCACTCGGTGTATATATACCGGCGAGCGACGCGCGTCCCCGTACGCGCACCGGCAGGCAACAGATCAATTACGGGCGGCAAAATGGCGCGCACGCGCGCTGCGACTGAATTAGGCGCACTCGCGCGTAATCTAATGATCCGGCCGGCGTCGCTATGTGTATGTGTGTGTTTATACGCGCAGGACGCGGGAGAGAGAGAGAGAGAGAGAGCACAGGATTAGGAGTGAAATAGGAGGATGAGAGCGAAAGGGGCGAGGTGTATAATGGGAGTGTTGGAATGGTTGCCATGGTTGATGCTGAAAGTTATTGAAAGGATTGTGATGGTAAAATCTGTTCTATGCTGCTTTCTTGAAATCAATCAGTAAATTCTATACTATAATCTCCAGCGAAATATTGTTTTTCCACCTATTTTATAATTGATTTTCAGTAAAATTTTACTGATCCATCTTTAGAGAGTGATGATGTTCATGAAGGCATAGGGGTTTTATGATTTTTCAAGGTGTTTGAGTGTTGCAAGGTGGAAAGTAATTTTGAAATTGTGGATTCATTATCTCTTTTTCACACAGCAAAGAAAAAGGGTAGGTATAAATTTTTATGATAATAAAATTTCATCATTTTTCTTTTCCTCGTTCGAGCGCAAAAAATGTAGGTTAATGAAAGAATAGAATAGGATAACGGAGAAAAAAAATTTGAATTATTCATTTCATTCAGAAATTCTGGAAAACCATGAGAGAATAATATCATTACTAGAAATATATATTTTATTTTATTTAACATGTACATCTAAACATGTGATATTGTAATTCTATGAGATCTGATAACATAAAAAAAACTTTTCTTTTAATACATATAGAAAATATTCTCTGTTTTGTGGAAAATCTTAACAGACCAAAACTTTCAATGAATTCCCAAGCGAAAGTGAAAGTTCCTGTAGTCGCAGGGGTATTGAGTTCCCAGGTTTTTATTATTTATCCCGTAGGTGGATTGAAATTCGGTGTCCGTAGGAATTTGATAACGGAAGTATGAGGTGTGCGTTGCCGATCGATGTGGCACGCTTCTACTTTGAATATTTCAGGCCAGTTTTAATATTTCATTAGGACTGCCAAGTCGCGAGTGGCTCTCCTCTTTCATAGATATGGGTTTACAATTCGTTTAGGAGCACGGCAAATATGGAATGTTAAATAATCGAAAATTTAAAGTTTATTTTGATTGTTATGCTGATAATTATTGGTACTATTAAAACGACAGTCATTTCTAATTTTGTACCACATCATTCAACAACATGTTCAAAGTAAAAAAAACCACATCTCGTCATTTCCCAGAAAAACCTTCACCCTAAAACCCATTAACCACTGCATTCCATCAAGGCAAAGTATTTCATCTTGAGACTTAATCTCGCGTTTACAAAGCTCGGAAAGTCCGCGCGTCAAGCCGAGCAGCGCGTTATTTTTTTCTGCCTCTCGTTTTCCACTTCGTGCATTCCGCGTCGCCGCCGTCGTCTTCTTAATGCTTGCGCACTGTTGCCTCGTAAACAAAAGCCGAGACGCGCCTTTTTTCCGCGAGGCGGCCGCTTTCATTCGAGATGCCCGCACTCGCGCTTTGCACTTGCTCGTGTGCATGTGTGTATGTGTGTAATTGGGTGTCGTACTTGTTGAATGTAATTTACCTTGAGGATGGTTTTTACGTTTAATTTGGAGATGTTAGGAGAAGTATTTTTTTTTAAGTTTCGAGCGTTAGAGGATAAGTGTCGATGTAATTATATGCGTTGAAGAGGGTTTAATTTGGGTGGAGAGAAATTTGTAAAATGAGGTTCGAAAGAAAGTTGAAACGTTTTTGAAGTAAGTAAAATAAATTATTAAATTTTATATTAATTATTAAAAAAGTGAATTGAGCGACGTACTGAATGTATAAAAAATTAATTTCAAGTGAATCCAGTCGAATATAATTAGAATGAATTAGTCTTTTGTTTCATTCAGTTAAATGTTATTACATCAAGAAATTTTTCACTTCTCTCTCAACCATTTTTTACTATAATCCCAATCTCTGTATGTCAAGTACCCTTCCGCGCTCTTGCACCTCCTTTCGCAGCCTAATTAACCCACTCGAGCTACAATTTACTTTGACTCACTTACCTCGCCTCAAAACGACGGACTCTCGTCACAATTCCACCCCTTTTTCCATTTCCAATTCACCCCTCCACCATTGTCATTCTACCCTACCTCGAAAACGGGTTAAGCCTCAATTCCTTCGTATTTCATCGTCATCTCCTTCTAGTGACCACTCAACACTTCCTTTTGCGTATGTGGGGGAGTGAGAAAACGAACGATCCGCGTAGAAAAGAAAGCGTTCTTCCCCCTCCTCCGGAGGCGACGTAGCGTTCGGCAAACACTTCGCCCCCCCCCCCCCATTGTTGCGTGTAGAAAGCGGCCCGAACAATGAGACGCGGAAATGCAAAGGAGCACTTTGCAACGGCGCTACGGCGGCGGCTGCTGCTGTGCTTTTCCCTGCAACTGGGAAAAGGAAGGTGGGCAGGGGGGATACGGATATCGGAAAATTTTCCTGTGCATTGGGGGGATATCGGTGTCGTGAGGGGCGATGTGTTGTTGTAACTTGGTGTGGAATGAGTGTTAGTGGAAAAAGTAATGATGAAACAGCGATGAGAACAAATTTGTTGGAATAATTATTATTATTATGTTCAATTGTTGTGTGTCACCCTCCATATTTCTTCTTTGTAATATATTCTGTCGATCGTTGAGGGAAATGTATTGAAGTTTTGAAATCAAACTCAAAATATTTTAGCGACGTTTTATCAGCGTAATTCGTCATTATTATTATTATGTATGTTCGAGTCCTAGAAAAATTAATATGCTTTGAAAACCATATTTCTATAGACGCCTAAAAGTTTGGATGGTGTCGAATTTTATTTTATACATTGTCACAATTTTTTAAAGTATTCGTGTATTCTATAGAATTACATTCATTATCATAATTTTAAATAGAAAAATTTTTCCGGGTACTATCCTGGAAAAATAAACTAAATTAAACTTACTAAAGGGAATGATTTTCGTATTAAAAGAATATTATATTTAAAAACTCTCTTTCAAAATGTCGACAAAGTTTTAAAAAACGCTGGCAGCCACCAGTCATTACGTTTTACTACTTTCGAGCTACTATGATTGGTTTAGTAAACCATACTCGAACTCGTAAACTCGACACGACGCTCATGTAGCTCATATTTACAAAAATACATCACAAAATAGAAATTTTTTTTCCTGAATGAGGAAATAACGTTTTTTCTTCTTTTTATTAAAGGAGTATCATAAGAAAAAACAATCTGCATTTTAGTTTTTTTTCTAGATAGTGATACGTCAATGATTAATTCCTTTATTCACTATACATACATTCCAAAGAAATAATATATAAAGTTATAGAATCATTCCCAATAAGTGCCTATAACTTTATCTATTCTTATAAAACTATTCATCAAAAGAGAGCTTACATAGAAACTCACCTTTAACATCTCACGTAAGCCCGTTTTCATTACCACTAATGCCATTCGCATGCAACCCCATAATACTCACCGCACACACACACATCATACACTGCGCTCACCCTACTTTCCATCTCGCGAGTTGTTTCCGACGCAACCTTTCACGAGAGAGTGCGCACATTCTTTTTTCCTCTGCTCTTTCTCTCTCTTTCGTATAAAAGGCAAGAGAGAGGGAAAGCGAGAGATAGAACTGGATGAAGATCGACTCGCGGGGAATCAAAGATAAAAGCAAGCCGGCGATCCTTTCACAGACAGCAGCAGTAGCAGCTTTCGCGTGTATAACGGCTCTCTGATTTTTCTCTCCTCCCCACCCTCACTCTCTTCTTTGAGAGAGAAAGAAGAGAGAGAGAGCGCGAGAGAGAGAGAGAAAGTGATACAGAGAAAAAGAAAGAGGCTCGTGCGTGGGGCCGTTTGTGTTTATGAAAAACGAAGTGTTAGTAGTCGCGAGTGAGTATGAGTATCTAGGACAGGGATGCTCGAGAAAGAGAAAGAGAAAGGTCGCGCGCGTGTTTGGATGATGGGTCTGAAAGATTGAAATTTTAATATTTCCCCGCTTGGAGTGGCGCGATAGAAGAGAGAGAGAAAGACAGTAACGGGTTTTGATGCTTAGGACGAAACGAAGTTTAGCAGTTTCTGCAAGCGTTGTTTCATTTGTTATATTTCCGCTAGATGGCGGATTGCCAAATACGTTAAATCGCTATTCAACTAAATTACCATACATTTTTATTTATTTATTCATATTATTAAGAATAACAACTTTTTTTGCCTTTTCCATTCTATTCAGTAAAACTAAAAAGATATACCACTAACGTCCAGCTCACCTGGAAATTTCTCCCTCGAATTTTCATCATCAGCAAGCGTTTCTCGTCCTCCTGCGGTTTCTCTCAACTCTGCCTTTTTCTCTCGTTATTCCGCCTCCTGATTCCCCAGCGCTTGGGCGCGCGGGCGTCTTGAGTGCGCCTCTGTGTCGCGAGTCCTGCATTATTGAGTCGGTGTCGCTGCTGCCTCGTCTTTTGTCATTTTCCCCTCCTCATAGCCGGGATCGGACGCCCGGGACCCTAAGAGAAAGGAAGAAAACGTGGCTGGTGAAAAAAAAACTCAAAGTGGCGGACGACGAGAGAGAAAGAGAGAAAGCGTAATCGTTGTTGCCGGGGATTAGCGCCCGACTGAAAGAGAAAGTTCAATTAGCCGAGTCTTCAAGGCGATGGCTGAAGAAGGAGTGGAGGGTATTATCGTGACGTTGGCTGCGACTAGTTATGGCTGGTATCCACTCGAGGCGGATTTAGTGCATAGGTCTTTTCTATACTTTTTTGCTTTAGCTTTGTAAGGGACACGGACATTCTTGTAGAGATCTTTGACGAAGCGGGCAGTTTTTAGTAGAGGAAATGTTTTTTTAAACCTTTTTTTTTTTAATTTTTATCATTCAAGACCATAACTTAATTAGTAAAAAATTTTAACGTTCTTTTGTAATAAAAGATAAGAAATACCGGTTATATACGTGAAAATATATTCACAAAATCTTTATTTCATTACATATAGAGTTGTTGCATTGTAAAAGTCATGATTAAGTACTCAAAATAAATTAAAAGCTAGTAAACTCCGGAATAATGTCTCAACATCGAGGCCACGGCATAAAGCTAATAATCCAATAAAAAATTAAATAACGACCGTTACACTACTCTTCTCTGGCGCAGCGTATAACGACCAACAATTACTCGGTCTCCTCTCTCTCTCTCTCTCTCTCTCTCTCTCTCTCTCAGCTTAAGCCGCGGCCGTGCACAGCACTTCACCATACACCCTTTTCCCTATGCGCAGCAGTCTGCTTGGACGAGAACAAAAAAGACCTCCGCTATAGCTCGGGCTCCCTCGAGTATCATAATCAAAAGCGACTTGGCGATAATTACTCATCTCGATTGAAACTAAGCTCCAGGCTCGCTCGCTTCCCCTGAAATTAAATACCCGGCGAGCGGATGGATTGCTCTACCGGATAGAACCGACGACGGAGGTAGGAATGAAAGAAAGAGTAAAAAGGACATGACGACGTAGTGGACGAAGACAAATGGCGATAGAGTGGAGGTCGATCACCCCAGATGTATGTGTGTACGAGGAATTCGCGTTTTTTTTTCCTTTTTCGGAAGATATGTGTGGGTGATGGTGTCTTTCAAAGACCGCACGTGAGATGCTGATTGGGTTATGCACGTAAGAGTGGGAAACTTAGGAAGTTCGAAGGGTGAAGGTAGCGTGTGTGAAGATTGAGGAGAGATGCTTGATTAGCGGGAAAATGTTTGCCATAGGTGGGGGTTGTTACTTCTTTATTGGCAGAGGTGTAGGCTTCGGTGGTCCCTTGGCTCTTTGTATATATACGTTATGATAAGGGATTGACATATGGTTGGGTAAATGTTGGCCCAAATCTTTTTGTTGGACATCTATTACGTTCGTGCGAGTTTATTAGGATGTTAAGCCGAGGAATGATGAGAAAATCGTTTATATTGATTTTTCCTTTTAAGAGTTTATACGTCTGTGCAAATTTACGGGTGAACAAAGACAATTTTAATGGCTCTGACGAGTTTTCCCTCATTATGGAAGAATTTTCCCAGTCAAACTTGAATCAAGGAAGTTCAGAAAAATCATGCGAGCAAAATTGAGGGAAAGAAGGGTGGAGAGAAAAGAAAACTGAAAATTTCAGGACCGGTTTGTTCTAGTGACCCATTTTCCAGACGGTTGCCGCTCGTTTTCTCCTTTCTTATTTTTTTTTCTCCCTCGATTGATGTAGGTAGCTTGAAAAAATATATACATACGCTTTTGGGAGGCTGGCCGAGAGTATCAGGATATTACGCAATATTCGATTTCTCTTTGCTGGTGATTTGAATATTCAACATTTTATTTGATATGTAAATTGCGCAGTGTCAATTTAATTTTCTCGCGTGTGCTCTCGTCAGTTGATTTGCATTATTTTTAATTTACTTTTAAAATGTAATACATAAATATTCAAACATATTGTGAATTAATTTTCTCGTACTGAGATTTAGCTCGCCTTGAGGTGATGAAATTTAATTTTTTCTTCACACGTTGCAAGGGGATGAATTTTAGAGAGTGCAAACTGTTCAAACCTCACAACATATATGCGCATGTACCGAGCACCAACTGATTCAATTTTCTCAAAAGAACACTTTACTACTTTTAATCCAATCGTATCGAAGAATTCCAATTCACTAACATTCCTTACACGTACACCGCACTTTTACCATTGATACTCCGAAGCAAAAAATGTTCATTTTTTTAATTACCATACCAACCGTTCACAACCTTCGCCCGACTTTTCTCAGCGATTAGTCATCAATGCATTGTAGATCAGAAAATTGAATTGTTCCCAGTGACCAGAGCAGGCCGAGCGCACATCGCCCCCACGGTGATTGATTGAATTAAGGCGCTCGCGCACTGTCGCCGTAAATATCCGGGCGACGTATTTGCTCTCTGTCTTTTTCTCTCCTGGGAGGTATATATACACGTTTTTCTTCGTTTTCTTCGGCAATTAGACGACCTGGGAAGAGAGAGGAACGTCGATGCGGGCGACTGACAGTTTTATTGAAATTTTTAAGAGAGGCTGGAAAAGAGCGAACGGAGTAATTTCACGACTACGGCGTTTGTTTCGTAGAAAATGTGTTAGGAGCCTGATTTATTCGGTACATTCTTTTTTTCGGAGAGGTTCATGTCGGTAGATGTGAGAGATTTTTAAATTTTAATGCTATTGAAAGATCTATTTTAATATAATTAATATTAATATATAAAAGCAATACATTTTCTAGAATATAGATTTAAATTCTTAACTTTAAAATATTCCCTGCAAACACATCAAATCCATTTCATTGCTCTGCAACATCGACTCATTTCAGCATTGCAAAAAAGCATCTCCTCAAGCCAGCCAACAACAAGCGACTTTCCCATCCCCCTTTAAAAAACAGACGTTGCTGCTGCTGCTACACTGCCGCTGCTGCGCTTCTCCGCAGCTATCGCGTACAATCGACCTCGCGAGGCGCAAACTGGCTTTAGTGCGCGCTTCAATGAAACTCTCTCTCTCCCTCGCCCTCTCTCTCTCTCTCTCTCGCTCCCGGTCGCCTTGAGCGTGCTGTAGTTTCGCGTCGCTAAAATTAGCCGGTGCATCCGCGAGCGCGCGCGCCCGTCTTGAGAGAGAGAGAGAGAGAGAGAGAGAGAGCGGACGCGAATTAAATTTAGCCGTTCGAGTGGGCATCGCTGTTTCCACGGGGGAGCTTAGTCAAGGTAGTGATAACGGCTGTTTATTTCGGGGTGGGATTCTGCTGAGGGAGAGATACAGATTTTTTCGTTGGATACGTGTGTGTGCGAGAGGTTTAGTGTCGTAATATATGGTATGTGGAATTCGGGTCGAAATGTTTTTGCAAATTGAATTTAGTTTTTTTTGAAAAATATTTTTGGAATTTAGGATATGGTATTTGAAGTATAGAAGCATATTGGAGCAGTCAAGCAAGGGAAGACTAAAGTAGGGCACGGAATTGAAGTGTGGTTTTGATAAGGTTACATATCTTTGAATTAAACAAATAAACGTAATCATTGTTTTTATAAACAGGATATTTCACGTATATAATAAGTATTTGTTTACAATTGTCATGTTACATTGAGTTAATTATGATGGTAGAAAATACAGCAAAAATTAATTTGATTTCTCAACCTTCAAATTTACATTACGATGTTATATACATAAGCAAATTCAGGGTTGGAATGTTTGAGTTTTGTATGAAAAACGCAGAAATATTTTGTAATTTGTAGGAATAATCAAATTGTGATATCAATCACTTAAAATGAATATTAAAATGAAAATTGAGAGTTCAAAAAGTTAAATATACGTCTAGACGCCTCGTATTACCTTGGTAAATTTACTGATCGAAGATAATTTCGGCAAGATACCCGAGGCAACGTTTGAGTAATTTATTAAATGTTCATTCTGGAAAATGAAATCAATGTAGGTGCACGTTTTACAATAATGTCTGATTCACTAAAATTAGTTTTCATATTAATAAATTAAGAAATACTAGATGGATAAAACGTCAGTCGTACGTTCTATTATAATTATTTAATTTAATTAAACAGGATAGACATCAAATTATTCTATATAATTATCTAGACCACGTATTTTGGTATATATTCATGAAAATGAAGAATATTTAATACATATAAGTAGATAAAGATGACATTCGGTCAGACATCCCACATTTGTAGTTTCAATTCTACAAATATCTTAAACAATAATAACCCAAATATAATACTAAAAACTTGACAACTGAACAACTTGAACAACTTGAACAACGTGACAACCGTTTCAAATTAAATTTATCCCGTAGGGCGACTAAGGCGCCTTGTATTAAAAGTAGGAAAGAAATTTCCAGATAAAGAGTTGTTGTTTTCATGAGCCTCAACACTCAAGGCCTCATACAAACATATATACACACACACGTGTACACACATTCTACTATGCGACTCCCACGCTTTCAAGCAGCGGTAGCAGCAGCAGCAGCAGAGATGACGCCGCTTTCGGCCGGTATCTTTAAGATAACGAGATAGAGCGTTTCTCACCCTCTCTCTCTCTCGTCTTCGTGGGTGTATATATATATACACGCACTCGCGCCTGTATATTCGGGGTAGGCGTTACAAAGTCGACCGGGGAACAATCGATAACTGACCCATATTGTACTTCTCCTTCTCTCTCTCTCTCTCTCTTTCTCTTTCTCTCTCCTTCTACCTAGTTTATCTGTGCACCCGATACCTCGTCGATTCTATTATACATCTTTCCCCCACTTTTTATCTTTCTCTCTCTCTTCTTACTTTTTTCTCCCGCGCCGCTCACTTTTATCATCTGTTTTCCTCTCCGATATCGTTCTTCGCGACCATTCTCTTATTCTATCGTCCGTAGGATTCTCGCCACCGTCCTTTAAAATGTTTGCACGCTACTTGGAAATCTTTCGGATCTTTCTTTTTTTTTATCGGGAATGCAAATGTTCCAAGGCCTTTTTGATCTCAACCGTGATTGTGGAGGAAGAATGCACTTGTTCTAGCAATCCGATTATAAAGATTCGAGCAACCCGCGAGTTCAATTATATATTATTGCCAATTGTATATTGCTTTGCCGAAGAAATAAGCTTTATTTCCATGAATTTTATATATTATATCATTCGATCCTTTCAGAATCATATTTTCATTCGAATTAATTAGATCTCTGAAATCGATCATTAAAAATTCCAAACTTATCAATAAGAATGTGCATGGTAACGTTTTAAAAAGACATTAATTTCTCGATATATAACTTCCATGAACGAATTTAAAAAATTTTTCGACCTCTGCATTTGACGATTCCACATGTCAGATGAAAAATTCCACGTAAAAAATTCTACACCGCCATATCCTCTCACAGAAGCATCAGCCATATTCCAAAGACACCTATATCCTTACACATACATCTGCAGACGTACATCCATCTCAGCCATCACCGATTCCTCCCCCGTTCTCCTCTCTCTCTTCCTTCCTCCGGCTTCCGCATCCAATTTTAACGCTCCCTCGCACGACCATTTCTCTTGGGCTCCCTGCCGACTCCTTGCTTCTCGCGCCTGTAAGGTTCTCTCTCTCTCTCTCTCTCTCTCTCTCTCTCTCTCTCTCTCTCTCTCTCTCTCTCTCTCTCGGCCGTCGATAAGCCCGTTAAGGGCGCGCCGCTGCCGTAAAGTTTCACCTGCGCGTATATAGTTCAACTCCTCTCTCTCTCTTACTCTCTCCCTTCGATGAAATCATAAATTCTCCGGCGTTCGCGAAGCGACTCGTGAAATTTTCATTTTGGAACGGTGGGAAAATCTTACGCGGCACCTCGAGGCTATCCGTTAAAGTCGATTCTATATGGGTATGTGGAAGGTAGCGCACACGTGTAAGTAATGAAAAACAGTCCGAGATGCGTTGATAAAGTAGGAGGGTGGAAGGGATGCTATGGATTAGAGGAAGAGGGTAATTAATGTGATGAGATCAAGATGAGGTGCTGAGGTCTCGTGAGTTTGTAATTGATTTTTTCTTTTTGGATGGTACGATTGTTCTTTGATCGATAAAACGAGGAGAATTAATGGTTCAAGGGTTCAATGCAATCTCACATTTTTTTATATTTCATTTTGCGAAAAATGAGAGGATATCGAAATGCTATTATTTTAAAAGAAAAAGATATCATGGAATCTCATACTATGTTTTACATCCCTGTCTTATAAAAGTTTAAGCTATTTTTATATTTCCAGAAATATAAGATCGGCACTGTATTTTTTTCAAATACTAAAAGCGCTTACATAACATCGGATCAAGTCTCAGAACGTTCCCAAACATAGATGTAAAAAAAAATATTTTTCAAATCATTGCATATTTAAGAATTCATGCGAAATGAATTTTTCCTCTGGATGCATACATCCGATCGTCTTCATTTCCCCTTTACCTCCTCTAAAACCTTCTTCGCTCTTAAAATCAACCTTCCAGAAATTTGTCCTACTCAAAGAGCTGAAATAAAAAACCGAACTCGCCCGTTCACTCGGCCGTCCATATCTTCGATCCTTAAGTTTATACATCTCTCTCTTTTTCTCTCTACCCCGTAATTCCCGGAGCGACGTACCCGTTTCGCCTCTATCGATCGATCGAGCGCCGCCACCGAACTTCTCATTGTGAGCGTACGCGCGCGCTCGGTTTAATGGACAGCGGTAAAAAAGTGCTTTTTTTTTATACTTTTTGATATCCACCGATGATTCCTTCGTCCGTTTATTGCCCTCCGTGTGCGCTGCGAGGAGCTACGATAAGGAAGCGACTGCTGACAGCGTCTGTGGCTGCCGTCGCTTCTTTTTCGCGTGATTTCAGTACGGGGCGATTCTTTTCTTCGTCTTCTTTTTTGCCCCGCGCAGTTGGTGATACGTGATTGATGCCGTGCGTGTGGTTGTCGTAACGGAGGTTCTTCCGAGAATGTCGTTGGGGATTTTTTTTTGTTTTTTTTTGGGTTGGTGTTATGGAGAATGATTGGTAATACTAGAGGTATTTAATAGGCAATAAAATTCAATGTGGCACGTTTGTATTCAGAATATAAAAAAGATAGGACTGAATACTCACTGCTCTAGTGTATATACCTTCTTTCAACGAAAGTTAGTATTTTTGTTTGATAGACTCTATAAATGTAAATAACTGTGTTTAACCTTCTGAGTAGAAAATCAGTTATATTTAGCAAGAGCAATTCAATTTAGTATAATGAGTTCAAATCTACTTTACAACCATTACCAATCTATTTCCGCCTTGTAAACGAAAAATATATATATTTTATTTTTCCTTCGTTTTTCACCTCTACTTCATACTCGATCGACGAAAAAAAATTCAAAAATATCGCGCTACAAATTCGAACCCCAATTCGAAAATAACGATATTTTACAAAACCATAATAGACGCACCGACGTTGTGTGGCCCGATAATGGAGTCGATCTTTATCTGCGCGCGAGCGTTTGATGCGCTTCACCCGCCGTTTTATACAATTTCTGCACCGCAGCAGCAGCATCAGCAGCAGTAGCGTATACGTTCCCCGCGTAACTTTATCAAGCGATAAATTGACTGAATTCCCTTTCATTGAATATTCACGCTCGCGTTCTTGCAACTTCCGTCGGGAGACCATTGAAAAGCATATTTAGACCATTCGTCAGCCGTCGAAGAATTTTCCCACCCCGCAACAATAACGCCGCAAGCTTTCATAAATTGACGAGAAAAAAGGAAAGGAAAAAAATATAGGTATATAACGAAATGATCTTACTTTCGCGAATAGGTAAGTGTATATTATACTTACGTAACGTATATACACTTCAATTTCTTACGTTTCCCCTTCGATAATTATAAAATAACACCTCACTCTTTTTTTTCTCACCTTTAGCACACGCGACATATGTATATATATGTATATGGCTCTACACACATCTCATCGGGATTCAGCGAAAAAATTAAGCCGCCGCGCATAAGCTGATTTCCTTCATATCCCAGCAGCGCGTGAGGCCGCTTTTTATGTAAAATCCCGGGGATTCGTTTTGCCGCGCAGGCCTTTTATTTCTCTCACCCCCTCCCCGCTCAGCAGACATTCGAATGATTTAGCTCCCTCTCTCTCTCTCTCTCTCTCTCTCTCTCTCTCTCTCTCTCTCTCTCTCTCTCTCTCTCGTTCTCTTACTCGCAGTGGAATATCTCTTTGAGCTATACGAGGGTTCCGAATTAGCGAGAATAGGAGGAGGAACTGCGGAAGGGAAGAGTAAAGTAATTGTCTGTCGACGCTCGCGAAGTGTCGTTTTGTACGTGCTTGGGTAACAGTTTTATCTGATTTTGTACGAGAGATTTATTTTGATTGAGGTTATGTTGGGCTTAGGATTTCCTGGGGGCAAGGTGACTCATTTTTTTTTGGGTAGTGGTATTGTTTTCTAAAAATAATATAGACGTTAAAAGTTTACTTATGTTTGAGCGTTGTTTTTTGCAATCAATAAAAGTCATTGTTATATGGCTATTGATTGTCAAGGATCACGACAAAGGCATTTCTTTTTCAGCATACGTTATTACGTTCGTAATACACATACTAAATGAATAGCTTAACATAAAATGTTTTGATATTCCATTGTCTCTCATAGAGACGACGTTTGCCATAAATATATTTATGGTATTTGTACGCTTTGTGCTAAGATGTTATCCCATGTAGCATTTATCGCTATACAATGATAATACAATAAGCACGTATTTGTCACACCATACATTGAAAACCTTTAAATAAAAATATTTTATTGCATTACTTTTTATTTATTAATACTATAAACCTTACACTATACCAAATTAAAATTTTCTTAATTTTAGTGACCAAATAAACCTCTTAAAATCCCCTACTATTATCCTTCATCCACTTCTCGAGAAAATCACTCAATAACGCATCCTCAGTGCTAATCCGGCGCAATTTCACTTCATGCGTGCGCGCGTGTGAAAGAATCGCCCGAGGGGCAAAGCGATTCACGTTATAGCCACTCTCTCTCTCTCTCTCTCTCTCTCACTCTCTCTCTCTCTCTCTCCGAGCGAGCGAGCGAGCGTTTCGTGTCCCGTCGCAATAATCGTAACGAACGGCCGCGAGAAACGCGACGCCTCCGTCGAGATTCTAATGTGCCGGGAGGGAGGTGGAAGTGGAGGGGAAAGGAGAGAAGTTATGTGGCGATGTCTTTTTTTCTCAGATGGATTCCATTTGATCGCTCGAAGTGATATTTGTAATTTTATTATTAGCCGGTGTTTGGAGATGCTTTTTGGTAGGAAATTGCTCGATAAGAGGTTATGAATAATTCGGATTTGTTTAAAAGAAATATGTGGGTGTTTATTATTGATATAGTAAAAAGAAGAGTAGTTTTTAAAAAAGTAATAAACAATATCAAAAAGTTTTGTAACTTCCGAGCGAGGTACAGATGGCGACCTCTCGCTGTTCATTTTCAGAAGCTCACGTAATTAGTTTCCTCGAAACTTTGTTTTTACCAAGCCATACAAATAGCGACAGTACAATAATAAGTTAATTTTGCTTTAACAAATAATAAATATACAAAAGGAGTAACTTTATCATACGATTAATCGACTTTAGCCTTTCGTAGACCCAAATCCGACATGCATTTCACAAAAACATCGGAACATTTTGAAAAACTCGAGCACCACCAATCCTAATCCAAAAAAACTACTGCTACACCGAAGAAACTACAAATCCGGGCAAATCGGAAATCCTAGCCCAAAAATATCTCACTGCAAAGCTACAAGGATCTCTCGCCCTCTCCTCGAAACAGCGCCTCGAAGGTGGCAGCTGCTCGTCGGTGTAGCATAGAGTACTCGAGCACTTCTCCCCCTCTCACTCCTCTCCTCGCGCGCACGCGTCTTCCAAGACCTCCTCCTCCCTCCTCCTTCCTGAGAATTCGCTGAATGGTCGCGGCCCTGAAGTCGATTAAAATCGACGTCGACCCAGATCTCTCTCTCTCTCTCTCTCTCTCTCTCTCTCTCTCTCACTCTTCCCCCGCCACGCGTGTGTCCATTGTAAACAGGGGCGTTTTTCGTCGAGTGGCCCTCTCTCTCTCTCTCTCTCTCTCTCTCTCTCCTGAGGGCGCGCGCAGCTCATATCTCAGCCATCTGGCTGCGAGCTGCCTCGAGTGCGCGCGCGAGAGCTAGTCTTCCTCGTCGCCGATATATTGCGTTTTAACCTACATATTACACCTGGCTGCCGGCGTGATTTGGCCGGGATGCCAGCCGTACTGGGAGGTGGAGGTACCTGAAAGAGAGACAGAGAGAGAGAGAGAGAGAGAGAGAGAGAGGGAGGCCTAGTGACTTGGTTTTTTCTATTTTCGAGGGGAACGGATGGATGGATGGATGGGAGGGATTGACGTTGCGCTGACGCTGAGGTGTCGAGTCGAGAGTTGCAGAGATTCGTGAGAGATAGATTGTGTGAGAAGGGATGGGAGGAACTTGAATAGGCATGATTTTCGATTCTCTAGGTAGCAGGTCGACACTTTTTTTATTCTTCGAGTATATTTTGATGTGGAATTGCAAGTAAGTCTCGAGATGTATAGTGAAGGATTCGCCGGGGATATATAGGCGAGGGATTTGGAAAAAAGTAGGTGACAATGAAACGAATGATTCGATGGATTTTATATGTTTGTGGATGTGATTATCGTGACTTGTAGGTTGGTATAAAAGTCAAAAGAATATTTGGAATGATAAAAGTATCGCATATTTTAGTAGTGTTTATAAAGATGATTAATATTCCTTTAAAAGGAATTAATGTCATTATATGAGGAGAATAAAAACGCTGAGTGGAACAGTTGTTCAAATAGCTAAATAAGAAAGAAACTGTTCAGATGGGAAGATACTTTAAGAGCAGACAAAGTCGGAAAAGTCCTTCGAAATCATTAGTTGGTAAAAGGATTGAGAAATTTTGAAACTGAAACTTCGTGTCCCAGCGGTAAAGAGATTTCTGACTTTGAAAATTTCTTCAGTTCCCTAGTTCACTTTGGGAATTAAAGGAATTTATCGGACGTTAGCTATAGATTTCTGTCTACCACTTCGAATTTAAAAATTTAAGAAACAAAAAAATTTCTAATTGGTAATAGTAAATTTACACCCACATATCTTTCGACATATGTCTTACAGCTCCTTTCCAAATTTCTTAAAACAGAATAAGACGTCTTTTAAGAAAGTATAGCGAAATAATGTATAACACTTTAGGATTAAAGTTACGGATCCCTATCCACTTTAAAGCAAGATTGTTTTCACTAAGAGAATGAAAAATGATCTTCTTAAATGATGATGAAGGTACAGAGTAAACGCCCCGGAGTATTTTAAGGCTGAAAAATATAGACACCAGGGAGGGGAGCATACTCATCGCTGCGGAAATAATTGCCTTAAAAAGTTCTTAATTGCCAGGAAGTACACGAAAAGAACTTTTGATTGACGTAACTTTTTACCGGATCAACGCGAGACTAAATCGAAACTTGAACAGAACTGAAATAGTTCTTCGCGTCCTGTGACACCCGAGATGTGTATCACCACGCCACTTATGCGAACTTCTTTACGCAAATAACGCAAGATTGCATAATCCTATTAGAGATTTTTTTTATTTTGAGCATGTACTTCTAATTATCTAATATAAATATGTCAATTGTGGGCGACAAGAATATTCGATCAACTGCAATTAAATAAAAATGTTCATAGACTGATTTAAATATTTTTTATAATGAACAAATTATCTGGCAGTGTGCCAATCATCAATATGCCATTTAACCTATCTTTTTTTAAACTTTATGTTACTAATGAATACGTCGAACAAAATATTCCTATCATTTTGGAGGCTCATAAAAAGTAATTTTCTTTCATCTCTTGTAAAACAGCAATTTACTATGTGAAAACAAAAACTGATACCTTTATTGTTGTGTTTTTGGTAGGGGTTGGACTAATAACGCGGCACCCGGCCCAATCATCATCGCGGACTAGAGGCAGTAGGGTACATTGAAAAAAAATCTCCTTTTCTTTATTCATTTTTTTTTTCTTTCGATTTATCACGTTTATCTCTCTTTCTCTTTCTTCGTTACCTCTCTATTATACTTATTATTCTTCATTCTTTCGATCTGCTGTTATTATAACATTGCTTGCCTTTTTACCTTTTTTCTTATTTTTATACTACACACAGACACACGGTCACTTTTTTATCTCATTAAATCTACTCGATATATATCTTCTCTCTTTTTTCACTTTCTCTCACTTGGCTTCTGCTCGTCGAGCGCTCAATTTTTCACTGTCGACCGATGTTTTGACGCTAGACTGACGCACCTCGAAATTGCCGTGAAATGCTGCGGAATTCGATTTTGAGGTGAGTCGGTCTCGTCGCTCAGTGCTTTTCTGTGGCTTCTCTCACATTCTCTTTTTTTTTCTCAAATTCTATCGTAATCGATTTTACTAAAATTATATTATGCAAAAATATTATTAAATTTCTTACTTTTAACATAACTAGAATATTTTTGCATGTCAATAATTTTCTCTCTTCTTTTTCACACCACCCAAGATGTACAGAATATATTTTATACTCCATTTTTATTATTCTTATTTCTCTTGATAAACTATTCAGCAGTCTCATCCTCGCGCTTTCTACTTTTTGTCGCGCAGCACCACCACCACCACCACCACCAACAACAACGAACAACAGTAGCAGCGACAAAAAGAATCGTTGACTATTCTCCGAACTTCAACGACGTGTAAAACTTTGAAATCATTACTTTTTAATGGGAGAACACGAAAAAAAACCACTGCGCGCGTGGTTGTACTTTATTATCCGTGCCCGTGCTTCGCGCCCCATGAGAAATCAACAAAGTTTTTTTTTCACTCGACGCGTGCCACAATCTGCCTGGAATTCCCCGATGCGAGGGTAAAAAAAAATTCACCCGATTGTTCTCTCTATCTTATGCAAGATTCGCCGGGCGTAAGATAGCGTTAATTAAAATTTTTATCGCTCGCGCTCGTCAACAAGTGCAAAACACGCGTGCATTCGCGCGCGTGCAAAAGCACAGTGGGTGGAGAGGGGAGGTAGACTGAAAGAAAGAATTCGGTTGGCGGAGCCAACGCTTTGTTTTCACAGTTCACGGATTAATTGTTTCTACCCTAGTTTTTTTTTCGTCGGTGTGCCCACTCTGTACGACTGTACGAGTATATTTGTGTGTGAGTATGTCTGCTGCGGGGATTCGAACGCGTTTTACCCGCTCCAGTTTTCGGGGCTTTAAAGGACTGAACTTGAGGTTGTGTAACAGAATGATTTGAAAATAATTATATACCAAGCTGTGTTTACGATGTTTGTGAATAAATGTTTTGGCATTTTTTTTCGAAGAATTCTTTTAATTATATTTTAGGTGTACATGTGAACTGTTTTAATGAATTTCGAGGATTTACGTTTACAGAAATTCTATACTATATTTCATACATTTTTTAGATTAGAATTTATACACATTAAATAAATAATCAAAAAAAAAAAAATATATTAAAATTTATTTATATTAAGGAGATTCATCTGATACGTAGTAGTGAAATAACTAAAAAGTTTACATGAGACATCTTTGTACGCAGATTATATTATATATATTAAATTTTGTTTGGATATATCTATATTTTCTTTAATCGGAAAACCTTCTTAATGCCCATACAAATGTAAAATGTCTTTAATAGGTATACACAATTGCCAGAGAAAAACTGATTCAAAAGGGAAAAAAAGTCACACGACCACCATGGCGGGCTTTACCCTTCCGACCCACTCAATTCCCCTTCATCCAACGCCTTACCTCCGTCAAAAGACTCTGTCCAAGATACACTGCCTCCAATCCCCCGTTAACAAATCGCCTGATCACACGGCCGACAAGAGGGTGAACGGCAAAAATTGACCCTCGCCGCCGCGCGGAAACCTTTTAAAAAGAGAGTCTTTTTCGTCGACCCCTTCGTCCTCCTCACTACTTTATCCAAACGCCCCGTGGCGCTAGAATTTCCGGCGTCGATAAAGAGAGCGGGAGAGAGAGAGAGAGAGAGAGAGAGAGAGAGAGAGAGAGAGTCGGTGGTTGTTTGAGCTCCGGATGCGGATAGGTGGCTTGGGAGCAAGTTGTCGTGTGGAAAAAAGGCGAGTTATATGGTTATAGACTGTGGGTATTAAAAATTAAAAAGGTAAGCAAACAGAAATACCAGTTTATTACACAAAAATATCGCGTATCATTTTTATGTAATGATACGTTTTATGATTGACCGTTTATTTTTTATTATATACCTATAGTAATTGAGGTGTAAAAGCGAAAAATATTTTGCCTTGTGAGAATTTTCTTTGCGAACATGTTAATTGATTCGTCAACCGTTAATTCATCAATTTCATAACCACGAAACCTATTTCTCTCAAGCGAAAAGGCATTCAGAACTAATTCATCGCAACTCGCATAGAAGTAGAGCCGAAAAACACGCAGCTAGCGTTCGCTAAACGCTCGTAAACGCTGAATCGAGCGGATTGAAAAAAAATAGGAAAAAAAAATCACACACACACAGCTACGCATTGGAGATGGGAAAGTGATTTTCACGACTCAAACGAACCTCGGTTTCATATAAATCAACTGATTGACGTTCAAAGCGCGCGTAAAGCATTCAGTTTGCCGCGCGTGCATTCCCTCTCGTAATTACTTTTACGCGAATTTTCCGCTTGTTAGGGCTTTCGTACGTGTTCGCGGGAATTCGAAAATCGCGGGTTGTTCTCTTTTTTTTCGTGGACAATGGGGGATCTTATTATACTTTAATAAAATTATATTATCTTGAATATTCGTTCCATAAACCACGATTCTTTTCATACACCTGCAAACCGTGCGCCTCAGCTGACAACCTTTCGTTCTATGCGCGTTCTCGTCGCATTCCTCGCGATCTCATATCCGTTCCATCAATATCCTCCCTGTGCTCAGGTCTTTGCTTTTCAGCCGTCAAAGTGCCGCGACCCGCGTCCGAACTTATTGAAAGTACTGTCGGCGTTTTGCAACCGCGTATATCTGGCCATGCAAAAAAAAGAAAACGAAAATAGTGGTTTTTCGTAATTTTTTTCATATACGAAAAAAAGTTAGTTCCCCAGACAAAACGATACCGTAAATGGAATACGTACAGCTACGTAGCTAAATTGTAATTATACTGGTAATAGGAACGTTTATCCTAAGCGCACTCGCTCTTGCGTACGTATACACATTAACAAATACGCACATAACGCGAACAAATATAAATGTACTAGCGTACAGGTGTGTATATAGGTATGTGTATGTGTCTATATGTGTACGCACGCGTGCACCTGAATATGTACTCAGGAGAACATATACATGAACGCGAGCGCAAATATAAATATGCATTAACGCGCACGCCTATACACACGTATACATGTACTACTGCTGCTTCCCCCGTTTGCGCATCTACGTAAACAGGTGTAAACATACAGTTGCACACGTACGTATAAAGGTAAGGAGAAAGAGAGAGAGAGAGAGAGAGAACGTGTTTCGTGCACAGTCTGATTGCGCTACTACTTCGCGTATAACACTACAAAGAGCCAGCGTGATTTCCGTTTTCTCTCTCTCTCTCTCTCTCACGGTACTCTCGTGATCGAGGTTAACGTCGCGGAATTAATATCGAGCTTGCGGCCCAATTCAGAGCGCAGTTTCGGTCGACACCACCACTGCTGCTGCTGCTACTGCTGCTGTGTACGTGAGGTGGTGCTCAAGGTTGCCAATTTTCCCCCGATATTTTGCTACTATACGGGCTCTCGAGTGCTGCTGACGCGTAGGAGTGTTGTGTAGGGTAATGCGGGGAAGGTGGGAATTTATATGTATATATATATATATGTATACGTGCTCGCGAGGGGATTAGCTCGAGGGCGACGAATTGCTAATGCAGTCGCTGGGGAATGACGTGATCAATGATTCATGGATTATTGGGAGTTAAATGTTATATCTATAAGATTATTGACAAATTTTTTTGTATGGTAGATAGTTGAAGATGTGTTGTGTGGAGACTAGAGAGATTTCAGCGTGGGATGACACGGGGACTGTAGGATAAACTTTCCAGTGATTTTACGCTCGAGGTAATTGAATTATTCGTGGAAAACACGAATTAGATTATATCCGAAATCTGAGACACGTGGGAGCTGCATGTCAAGTAGAATAATTCCTATACGCTAAGACGGGAGATGCTCCATTTTATCGTCTAGTAGTTTTCTTCAACTTTCGGAATGTTTGAAAATGATTTTTAATTCTATAATAAAAAAAACATAAGGAGACAAATTATTAATTGAAATTAACACAATAATATGGATGCAATTTTATGTTTTTTAATAATTACCGGAAACTAAGAGAAATCTCTAAAAAAATTACTTCAACCAATTTACCCCATCGACAACTTCGATAATTCAATTACGACGTCCCGCGTTAATTTTTGTGCGCTCATAGCAACTTCGCGGTCGGTAAACAAACGCAACGTATATAGAACGTTCCCTTTAAGAAGCACGAGAGAGCGTCTTCGATGTGCGTGGAAATCGAGCGGGAAATTGCGGGGTCGAATGAAAAACGCCCGGCGGACCGGACATAACGGAGTCATCTCGATGTAGGGGGAGAAGTGTTGTGGAGTAAACAGCGCATGAATAGTTGAGTGGTAGTAATTCTGTAAAGGGTAATTTTTCTGCTATAATTAAGGGAGTCTGATATAGGGACAGTATTTTTATGATGAGAAGTTGATCTTGAAGGTGGTAGATTCAATAGTGTAGAAAATCACCAGGTTGTAATCACCACCTTTAACCATTAACATTTATTCTAACATATAATACTCCGAAGCCCTAAGCGATATGAAAATACAAAACAACTAACCAACCTATCAAACCAATCAACATAACGAATCAACGCTATACCTGTCACAAGCCTGCAGTAACCGTTACCGTGTCGTACGAAAATCAAGCTCACCTGCGCGGCGGCGTCCCCGCATGCATCGTAACTAGATCAGTGCGCGCCAATTCTCCCCGAAGACTCTCACTCTCTTACACAAAAGACGTCGCACACGCTCGTGAAATCTGTGCCGATTCGTATCTGTCCCCGATACGTGTGTAGGCGAACGCGCCGCTGCGCAAGCGCAGTATATATAGCGGAGTCTAATTATCCGCGCAGGGAGTCGCGCCTCTCTAATAGCCACTCGCCGCGTAAATAATGCAACCACTGGGCGGCCAAGACGTACATGTATATACTCTCTTCCTTCTGTCTATGTAACGCCCTCATTAAACGGCGCAAGCCTATAATTAAGGTGGGTGCACGTATACGGAGGAAAGGTGTCGATGGCTAATTTGAGGATGGTGCTTTTAGGTGCTGGCGAGATGAAAGAGGTTGGGGTGCATTGAGATTGAGGAATAGTGGAGTGGAATTTTGGTATATGCGGGATTTAGGGTTAGATTTTGGTGGAAATATTTTCTACTAATTTTGTATAGTCGAAGAAACAATATTGACGTTTCAATTAGCTTGAATTGAGTATCAGTTTTTGTATAAATTTTAAAACATTAATATAATATGTATATTCCTTGACCTGACTGGTTTCAACTCAAAATAGGTTCCAACTCAAAATACTTAATAAAAATAAAATAAACCAAAAATCATTAACATAAAAAACACACACCACATATAGATTTCCCAAAATTATTATCACTCTGCTTTTTTTTATACCATCAGCCTCCCGCATCGAACACACCATAACCCCCGTTCGCGTTATGATCGATACAAAAAAAATGAGCAGCAGCAGCAGCAGCAGCAGCAGCTTTCAGTGCATCGCCACGATAATGAATATTTTCGGTGCGCGCGAACTCGGGCGAGCAAGAGCGAGTATTCAATATCGATCGGTCGACGCGAGCCTCGACTCCGTGATACGCGCGTGTGTGGTTTTCGTGGCTGTTTTTAAGAGAAAAGGATTATGGTGGGTTTTTTTTCGCGGTAGGGTGGTTGATAGTTTATATATGTGATTTTTTTTATAATTTTCAAAAGGGGTAGGAATATGTTGTAAAGTGTGCTATAGTTTTTCAGTTTGTAGGATAGAGTAATTTTGTGCGAGTAATTTGGTACTGTTATTATTCATGTGTTTTATAAGTTATCTGTCATTGTAGACAGTGACAGATAGATTTGGTATGTGTGTATACGCGAGATAAAGATAGGTTGAGGTTAAAATTCAAGAAATTAGGGGATGGAATGTATTTGAAAACGTCTGCAAGTAGATATAGACTAAACATAGTCAGAAGTCGCATGAAATATTCAACAATACTTGTACTCAGCATCGATTGGAAAATTTCCTTACCTCTAACAGATGATATCTCACCTTTCTCCTAACGTAAATAAATCAACATTCACCGACGGCTCTCGAAAGTCACGAAACTTTCTCATTTCCGCGTTACATCAAAGCTCGCGCGTGCGCGCAAACGGCGGCTACTAAACGCCGATAATGAACGGCTGCGTCGTAAACGACTTAATGCTCTCCTCTCTACCCCTAGAGAACGAGAGAGCATAGCCGTTCTGATTTTTATAACCTACGGGGAGAGAGTAGAGAAGATGGGATCGTTCGGGCGGATGTTGTAACGGTGGTTAATGGCTGTTGACGGTGTTAGCCTCCTCCTTCCTACGCAAAATTGCAAAATTAGTCGTATAAATATATAACTTTCAGTTCCGTACTCACCTGACAATCCTCGACAATTCTCCAAGAAAATCGATATCCCGGGCACGATGATGATAATAATATAAGCAGATAATGTAACGTACCGCAAAATCCAGACCTTGACTCCTGAGCTCTCGTATCTGCTTAGCTTTTTTGCACGAGACCGCGGGTCGGAAGGATTTACGAGCCGAGAGGGCGGAAAAAATTGCCCAACGTTCGCGTGACGCGCGTCGATAGACGTCGACGATGTAAATTTTTTCCCCTCTCTTCCATTCCCTCCGCCTCTGTAATAAACTACTCGCGAGAGCGCGCATTCGCGAAATTAAGGATGTACCCGCGGGGATGATGGATTCTCGGCCTTCGGGAAGTCGCGGATTAATGGTTGTTTGAGGATGTAGTGTATGTTTTCAGGTGGTAAGCTTGAGTTTTCCGTATATTTGCGGTTTGTTCATTCGAATTTTTATAACATTTACCGTTATCTTAAAGACTGATTACTAGTCAGCTGACCTACCAAACTATACATCTTTATAAGAGCGAACGAAAATACTTATAAATCACTGTTCCTGATAACGAAGCTAATCTTCCCTTTCTCTTCGTAGAAATTCAATATTTTCGAAAAAAGCGCAGCGGCACCCCTTCGTCGTTAATTTTTCACGGCGAACATATTCAAACTGAACTGATGGTCTTCTCTTATCTCCTCCCCTGGTGGAATCCGAACTTGCACCCATGGGAGTCCCGGAGGTTTTCGCCCATTAGCTTCGCTTCCCCTCCCCACTTCACTAGTTTGAGTGTCTTTAATACTGCATTACCCGAATTTGATTTACGCTTTACTGAAAGACATCGTTACGTAGTCATATAGAGAATATTTGAAGGGGAAAGAAGCATCGCCGTTGAAGCGTTAAGAATTTTCAGTCGAGTGGTTCAAGTTAATATTCTTCTTTCAATCGAATGTGATGTTTTGGAGTACGATCGTTTTTTTTCGTCTATGTAAAAAATATCATTAATTTAAAATTAAAAATACTTAAAAAAAAGCAAACATTTTCCTCTGCCTTTCCACCTCAACCTATCGTACACCCCCACCACAAAACCCGCACAAAAAGACTTTCCTACACGCTGCGCACTGCCAACATCAAAAGCACAACATCTCGCTTTGCAAAATCCGAACACAGCCACGCGACAGAGAAAAAAAAGTGAACGAGCGCGAACGCGAGAGACACAAAAAGAGCGTCCAACACACACACATATTCATCGCATCATCGTCGTATAGTCATCGTCATCGGCACAGATGGACCGACTCGTTATCGAGAGCCGGAAACGCTCGCGTCCATCCGGCACGGATAAAAACACATGCGCGCGGGTGCATTGCGATGTAACGAGTAACGCGATTGCCAGCACCCCTCACTCTCTCTTCCCTCCCAGCTGTACGCGTCGTCTGCCTTTGTCTCGTGTTGCGCGTGTTTACTCGCTGTAAATGAAACGCCGCGCTTTTGTGCACCGACAGAGACAGAAAGAGAGAGAGAGAGAGAGAGAGAGAGAGAGAGTACGCTGTTTATTATTTTTTTTTATGAGGGCGCGTGCTACGATCGAAGTTTTTTGTTCGTAATTGAGGAGTAGGAGTGGGGTAGATTTAAATGGCTGATTATTGTGAAACGATTTTTGTATGTGGGTTAGGGTTATTGTTGCAGATAGGTTGTACTTTTGTAATTTTAGAGATTTCCGGGATTGAAGAGGTTAAGTAAAGTTAATATTGAACGTTGTTATTTACATGCTTTACTTTCTTTCAGATAATAAACATATTATTCATCTTTATACTGAAATTCTTTTTCAACAAAATGTTTATTGTTCACAGAAGCTTCATTCACACAATGACGTTCTCTATGTAAAATAACAAAGCTATAGAATATACTACCTAAACAACCCTTTCCACATCCACGTCACTATACCCTCGCCACCCATTAACCGAGCATCATCCAAACTGGCACCCAAACATCGCCTCTCATCCGGCCTACGATATCAAAAGTCCAGTGAGATTGGCCTGTTTTCACTCCCCGCATACAACCGTTTCGATTTCCTCGTACCACGCGCTCTATCTTCGCGCTTGAAGTGTTTTACGAGATTTCGCTTGCCCCCTGCCCCCTCCACCCGCCTACGCGTGCTATCTGGGATACGCTCGTTCGCTTTTTTTGTTTGAGGAAGTGTACGTGTATGTATATGTGAGGAGTGTGTTTGATAATTCATAAAGCAAGGGTGGGTAAAAAGTGTGCTACGCGGGGTTTGTTTATCATCTGGGTACAGAGATACTGAAAATCGGGATCGTATGTGGGATGTTTGCTTCTTTTTTTTGCTGCGTTTATACATCTAGCGCGGAGAATTAGAAAAAGAATAGTATGAAAATTCGAGTTTATTATTCTGTGTATTTTAGATCCTTATATACTGGTATAATGGTATAATTGTACGTACAAAAAATAAGCATTAACGAGATTACAGTATTGTTAGGTTAACAATACCGAAACTATACGCGTGAACGCGTGCAATAAGGCTCGATTGACAAGCGGAACACGGCCTGTGTAGTGCTAAACTACTATGTGCCCTGCAACTATATATTGTACGCTCGCCCGATGGCCGCCCACGCATCGTCCCGAAAATAGCAGGTCCGTGAAAACTTTTCGCTCGCATGTGTGTGTGTCTGTGTGTGTGTGTGTGTATATATATATATAATCTAGTGTCGTGGCTTTAACGCGCGCGCGTAATTGCGCGCACGGGAGTCGTAGTGGCGGACGGATTAGCCTAACTCGCTTCGAGGGGGTTACCTACTTTCGGTGAGGGCGACCCTGGCAAGTGATTTGCGAATTAGACATTTTTGTGCGTACCATTGCTCTGGATAAATTCATTATTTGTACGTTGCGTTAAAGAAAAGATTAGTTAAGATTTTATTTTAAATTATTGACATTCATACAAATTTAGTAAGTAAAAAGTTTTGGGCTAAGGTTACACATTTCGAAAAATTTTACGACACTTTGAAGAAAGCTTTTTGTTTTTCAACTCATAGAGTGGGAGAGCTGCGGTGTATGAATTCACAAAAATATGAGTTTTTATCTGGACGAAAAAATGTTGAGCTCGCGAGTTTCGTAAAATAAATAGTCGAATAACGTTTTAGTGTTATCGCTTGCGCGCGTGTTGCCGGCGCTACGAATAACAGCTTCCGATAGACATATTTTTCAAGCCTTAATCCCACCGAGGGAAAAGAGAGAGAGAGACTAGAAATTTTCATCCCTCGCGTCTTGCTAATCTCAGAGAGGAACTTGCTAAAAATACGCTCGCTCCAAGTACATCAAGACGTCACGTGAGTAAACACATATATATATATATATGTTTTTTGGAATTAATTTTGCAAAAGAAACAACGTCAGAGCTCAAAGGACGAGTTGAACACGGTAGTACATAACAATTTAATTCATTGGCAGTAGGATGTTGAAACTTTAACGCTGATGTAATTAATTTTTCTGCTTTCTACGAATGCTACTGTAGTATTTTCAGAACGACGTCGTCCCTGCCCGCGCGAGTAACGAATGTAATCCTATTATCTAAATCACGGCATAATTGAGTTTGCCGGGCGCGAGGCGAGTATCTCTCTTTCTCTCTCCCTCTCTTTCTGCCAAAGTGGCCGGCGGATTTCGCGCTGCACTTGAATATTTATTTCTTCCGAGCAAACGCTGATTCCTTTTGATGTTAAAATTCATTGCATCGCTGGATATTGAATTCGCCGCTCGACCAGATGTAGAACATGTGTACTTACAAAAAGGAGAAAAAGTATGCGCCACTCACTTTCTTTTATTTTCTTCATCGGTACAAAAATCCTGTAGGAATTAATTATAAGTACAAAAATCTGAAGAACTTTTGTTAGAAAATAACTGGGAAATTTTGATCTCTTCCCAGCGGCGAATCCTCGATTTTCATTACGAAAACTTATCGTCGCCCACCTTTATTCCGACGAATCGATTTATCGCCTTTGATCTCTCTCTCCCTCTCTCTCTCTTTCACTATCTCGTCGGAGACTCGTATAACGATTCATTTACGATAGGCGCAGCTGTGCACCGCTCGAAACGAACGAGCCAAGTCGAGCGGCATCAACGACGACAGGAATTCGTTTGTGTAGATACGGATTTGTTGGTAAATGTTTCTGGCACAGTTTTGATTTCATCATACCTATGAAAATGTTTCAAATTCCATTGTTTTTTTAATATCAAATAAATCTTAATAACAACTGTTTAAAATACATCTGTTATTATTCCAAAAAATATAAATAAAATTTAGGTCAGAATCCTTGGGTTAAAGGATCCTATCACATTCGAGCTACTTATTTCACAAAAAGTACGTATTACATCTACGTAAAAAATCCAACAGCAACCAAACGCGCGAATTCCACAAAAAGATCCCCTATAAAACACGTTGGTGAAAAAAAAGACCTCGTCGAACTCCATTCACTGGGGGAGGAAAAAAATACTTCCACACATTCGGCTCTCTTCTCGTGTTCTCTCCAGTTAAACGATTCTCCCAGCGCCTTTGAAGATTCCCACGACGGCGGCAGTAAAGGGGAAACGCAGTGGAGAAGAAAAAAAAAATAGTCCAGGAGGCGGCGCCCCAGTTTCCACCGATATCTGTTTTTCCCGGGGATCTCGCTTATTTCTCCTGCAAGTGAGTGCAGAAGTGCGTGGGTATCAGTTTAAGAGGGTCTGCGAAGTGAATGAAGATGTTGCTTGATATTTTGGTGTGTTGATAGGGTAGGATTGAAAACAAAATGTATAACAGTTTCGTAATTTTAAAAGTGTCGCTGTCAAAAAATGCGCTTGCCGTAGCTGAATAACAATAAATACGTAATTTCACCCCCTTTTTTCTCTCTCGCGAATCAGTTACAAAGGAACGATAAAAGCTTTGAAAGTATGCAACGCTGATCACCTATTGTCTTTATTACAACTGTTTGTTCATTGTGCCTTTAAATTTACCCTACCTTTTTCTTCATTTGCATGTTTTGAAGATAATTATTGTCGAGGGTTCCTTTCCAAAGTCATTTCAGCCATTTCCTGCACCAACGTATTCAAATAACCGTTAAACAGCTCTACAAGTATCCTAATGTAGCATCGAATCTTCAGAAACAAAAACAATTATATCTTCTTTTCTTTTTCTCCCAAATGTATACCTATACGCTTAAAATTAATATTCCGATCGATGTGATCGATGTGAAAACAAAATGAACGGCTACCTGGATAAAGTATCTATATGGTTAGCACTAAATAAATTAACACTAAATATAAAAAA